>OMKP01010136.1:7301-21412 GCA_900302375.1 Bathygadus melanobranchus
ATTGGTGGTCTGAAATGGCACCTTTTTGGTGGAGCTTTAGTTGCTTTAGGGGCTTTAGTATTTATGTTGTACTGTATAATATATACTGGTAAATTCATGTCATCGACCAGTATGTATGTTGTACTGTATAATATATACTGGTAAATTCATGTCATCGACCAGTATGTATGTTGTACTGTATAATATATACTGGTATATTCATGTCATCGACCAGTATGTATATTGTACTGTATAATATGGATATGATTAAATAATGTTTCTAGATCAAACACCTCTGTGTCTCAGCATCAGACCAAAGACCTTCAACAAGTGCTCTGAACACCATAATTGCTGCAGATCTTTCCCTGGCACGAAGCCGCACCTCTGTGTTTGTGTGGAACGCCTCCTTGGTAGCGAAGCCGCGGTCGGTTCACGCCACTGAAGGTGTGACGAGCTAACTGAACGGTGGCCGACGGGGCTGTCCTGCCACTGAAACCTGGCCATATGTGTCCACCTTATAGGGCTGAACCATACGGTAAAAAAAGAATCCACCATTTTTAACTAAAATCATGATGTGACATTTGTTGGGGTCTGTAAACAAACAAACATGTTTTCTTACATCTGGAGAAAGAAAATGTGTGTAGGCCAGGGCATCTCTACAGCACTACAGTACTTTATAATGCTGTTATACATTTACATGTTTTATCCATATCATGCTCCTTTGGGTATTGCACTGCCATTTTGTGACTTTGATGATAGTTGGATGAATTGTTCAGCCCTGCTGCCTTACCTTCAGACTCAGCTCAGACACACAGCGAGCCATCGGACCCTTTACCTTTGATCCATCCCATAATAGTTGAATAAGACGATAAAAAAGAACAGAGATTCTTCCACACACAACACTGGCCCATTGTGTGCACATGTACGCACACTGCTGAGGGATGCTATAGTTACGCTCTGGGTGCCACGGTAACAGCCCGACTGGGTGGCTGTGTACATGCAGGGGCATGTGTGATTGGTATTGGCTTCAAAAGGCTTCTAGACGGGCCTCCTCGCATACTTGTCCTGGGAATCAGCCAGACGGTCTTTTCAAAGCAAGCCCAAAACAGTTAATGGCCTGCGCTCATTAAAGCAAACTCTGAGTGACTCCAGTTAAGTATTTATTTCATTTCCACAAATACTTTGGCGATCACTACCACTTATTACTGACATAATAGTTTCCACCAACACAATATATAGCCAAGCAGCTCTGCCTCTAACTGGAAGCTGTGGTCTGAAGAGGGGAAATACCATAATCCAGTTTGGATTTGGAACGGCCCATCACCGGGACCACCTAGACAGACATAACTACAACAACATTAGGAGCACCGGCTTGAGAGAGCCCTGTTAATGACCCGGGATGACACCTATCGGGTGCGTTATATCCCTCTACATTCCCTCTCTATATATCTCTATCGCTCTTCATTCATCAGGGGGTGTTATGGTTTTATAGGTGTATGGCCCGGGTCTAAATAGAGCTGGTTACACATCTGAAGTACTTTTTGATTTTTTGAAAATGTTTTGATACTGGCAGCTTGTAGCATATTGTACATTGATGAAAAACGTGAGGAGGAGGACCGGACCTCTTCCATCCTCAGTGACCTGTGACCCTCCCCTAGCCTGCCCATCGCCCCGCACCCTCCCCTCAGGACAGAGAGTCCCACAGGGCGGAAAGCGGGGAACAGCAGAGCGGAGCATTGCTCTTGGATGGAACTCCACATCCGGCTGAGAGCCACAGGCACCATGCTGTCTAGTGCTTCACCATAGTGATACGCGGCACGCCGGCAGGGTCTCCAAGGGAAACAAAAGGAGGATTAGCCTTTTATAAATGCAATAAGGTCCGTGATCCCCCCCCCCCAAACTCCACGCCCTGTTTGACATATGCAGTCGGTGTTTGTGCACATAACCGCAGACGTTAGGACGTCCGTATGTTTGTGTACACACACACACACAACCACAAGAGAAGTAATTCATTCAGCCAAGTGTTTAGATGTAATTTGTGGGATTGAGAAATATCCGCCTTGATCCAATCGCATCCGTGCGTTACAAAGCCTTACTAAAGTCCACTCTATCGACAGCTTCGAAGGGGGTTCTGAGGGAATCGGATACAGCGGAGATGTCAACACAGGTATCCCCACTCGGTAAATATTGGAGCCTGGTTTTCAAATAGTGACCACCAGTGGGAGTCTACTGCTTGGCTACTCAGTTAAAAGAAAAGGTACCCATACAGCTGGTCTTTGAGAGTAGCTCTGGTACGAGAGGTTTACGTAGGACAGTAATGGGACAGCTAACACACATTTCTGGGTCGAATCAGGCGAAGAAGGATGGCCAACTCAAAGTGGGCATGCCACTACTGTGAACTTTTGACCTGAATGGATAGCCTGTCTTACGTACCCTGTCTGGTCTCATATCACCATTGACCTTGCGTCACGTATTGGACTGCTAATCACGGACTGTGCTTTTCAGTAAATGGAATAAAGAGACATAGGCTACTAGACATGTGATGAAATTAATTATATTCCTACAAACAGAGACACTGACAATCACTTTTAACTTTTGTCCAGTGGGAACTGGTTACTTACCAAGATTTGCGAAACTCATCACCATATCCGCGTCATCGAGGAATCGACTGTCCTGTGGAGTCACCATCGGCGGGGCCTGTGTTGTGTACGCGGGGTGCTTATAATAGGAATAGCCGGGGAGTTCTGCGTCCACGGAGATCGTGTTGTACAAGTCCAGCATGAACATTGGGGCGGCTGCGTTGTGTTTGTTGTAGTCGTGCGGTCGCGGGCGGTGCGGAAGCCCCATGATGGAGAGGATCTCACGCTGCATCTCTCTGCGCTCCTGGCTCCGCAGGCGCCGTTGGATGAAACTGGAGTGCACCTCGTTGTCCATGGAGAAATTAGACGACAATGTCGCGTCTGCGAACACACTGTAACTCCATACGAAGAGACCGAAAACCAACGTCGACTCGCGTGGAACAAATTTCGCCATTTTACGCACGCCGATAAGTTGTCTCTTCATTTAAATAGGCTACTCGTAGTCAGGTCAAAAACACGTGCCGTTCAAGAAATACAAAATACAACTTTTAGCAGAAACCAATCTTGTGGACTACCGCCACTTGTGGTGACAGGCTATTGTGCGCTTAGGTTGCTAAGAGCTGGTGCAGGGGGATTTTATTGAGTTGCTTCGTCTGGGGAGGGGAAGGCGTATTTATAATGCGAGAGCCCATGGGCAAAAAGATTGGGGGCTCATTTTGGTGGGGGTGGGGGTTACTAGTTGTTGATACAAGTCGAACAAGAGCAGATCAATGTCCTCTGGATCTCGGGACGTCGGGTCACCCCTCTATCTTGCTAATGAGTTAGGGGTGAGATGGGGTCCTCTGAATGTGATAACACTGCTAACCCTGAGTGCCCTATTGGAGCTCTTTGTTTGCCCATGATTGCGCAGACACGAAAGTAAAGATGCGAGTGTTTCTCCAATAGATTATGTATTGGTTGCAAGATCACTGACTAAAGGCAAAGGGCATGTTCTTTTGATTCCACAAACCACCAATATTCCACAATTGCTCTGCAAACACATGCGCACACCACACACACACACACACACACTAACATTAGAACAGGGAATCATAAAGCCTATGTATAAGCAGTCAAATGAATCACAATGACACAATTCCATAACCACAACCAACTGAGTTCTACATGTGTGTGTGTATGTGTGTGTGTACATGCGTGTGTACATGTGTGTGCGTGTGTGAAGGAGGGGTGGGGGTACGCTGACGTCTCTGTGGTCCAAGATGCTAACAGTCCAAATTCTTCTGTGTGCCCATGTCCACATTCCCACAGTAGGAGCCAGAATGATCTGCACCCACCCCGGACCCCTGCTGTGTTGCTAACCGGGAGTCCCCGGCTTCGTCCTCTTGAACTCAAAAGGTCCAGTGTGTCCTAACCCTAACCCTCATCCATTCTTCGGTCTTTTGTTGACCAGTTCTGGATCTTATGTCAAGTCCATTTTTATTGCTTTTGATGCAGCGTTTTGTCTAGTGGTTGCTTTGTTTAACTTCCAGCAGAAAGGTTCTGGGTTTGAACCCTGATGTCCAGAGACTACCTGACCAAGGTGTCCTAACCCCTACCTCACTGTTTCTGCTGCTTTGTAATCTGTCTGTATGTAATAGTTTATTCAGAAAATATTAGGCTGGATGTTAGGTGTGTGTGTGTGTGTGCGCATGTGCACATAAGCAGGTTTAAAAACGATACTTTGATAGCCTATGTTTCATATATTATGCAATGTGATTATAACATGGTCCTCCTTCCACTTCATCCAAGATATACCACCACATTCGAACCCCAGTCTTCCCATAATGTGTACAGATGAGCATCCATTAAGTAAACACCACACGCACTGTTTTGAAAGAGACCGGACGAGACATTCTCTTGTGTGTGTGGGTGTGTGTGGGAGGGGGGGGTGAACTCTCCCCCTAATGGTCAATCAAAATGTAATGAGGGATAATCCTCCCTAATCTCTCTCCTTAGAGCAGACATTTTGAACCCAGGTAATCAACTCAGGGCCCACCCTTGTTGTTGGTGGGTGGGGGGCTCTGGAGGCAGAGCTGCATGAAGAGACACGCCAACAGCCCACATGAATGACTATGGACCTTCAACGTGTTGCAAAGTGCTCCAGCGGAGAGCGATCGCATAACTGAGCAGGATCGCATAAACGAGCAGGAGAGAGAGAGACTATGCTTTACATTATACTTTGTTGGCACTGTTCTTTGGTACTTGGCATACTACTTTTTAAAACTTCTAGAATTATAATACTATTTTCATGCAACAAATGTTTTAAATTGACAACCCATGTTCCCACTTTCTTGTATGCAGTCTTAGTTGAGTACGTACTCATATAGTGAATATAGGTACGGTTCTATATCGTATTTATGACTGCTTCAATGTTTTTTTAATCTCATTTTAGTTGTGCTAGGGCCATGTCAATGTTCCGTTACCATGCCAATAACGCCCAGCTAATTGAATTGAATGAAATTGAATTGACTTCAGAGTGAGTCAGAGAGAGAGCGAGGGGGGACTTGGGGTGAAATACCACAGTATGAAGACCATTAAAAAACAAAACAGGGTGTTTTTAACAGATGTGCCAATACAATGACATAAAACATGACAGACCACAAGGAAAACAGTCCGTTGTGCCAAAGCCACCAGGCAGTTAAAGTGTGCTACGGTGCAGCATCTAAATTATTGACAGCATTGTTTTGGAAATTACATTTTAATAAGTTCGTAATATACATTACAGCTAATTAAATACATGAATAATTTTAGCTAAACAAATCTTCTACAACACTAATATGACGCTGTAAGTGCTCATAGGACTTGACTTTCTAGGACCCTTTCGTTTTTCCGACCTTTCTAAAGAGTGATGAACCACTCTGTATGGTGTGTGTGTGTGTGATGGGTGCGTGCGTGTGGGCGCGCGCGCGCGTGTCAATAGAACTTTTGGGCTGCCTTATATCACTAAATCACACCCAGACAATTTCCCTTGTGCTACACTGCTCCCTAGCGGTGACTCGTGGTATTGCACCACCCAACGCTTGAGGTACGTCATCAAACTGCGACAGAGGACCGAGCGCCACACTTCTGGGCGCCCTCATCCATCCATCCATGGTTGTGCCCAAGACTTGTACAGAATTGCCTGCTCTAAAGACTAAGGGATACTGAGAGTATGTATCCTTTATGCAGCCACATTTCCAAACAACGTTTGAATTTAAAGCTCTGGTGTTGGCGTTGTAGAAGGTGTGCGGTGTCGGGGACGAACATAAACTTTGGTCCGCCGCCCACTGTAAATGTACCCACATTCGAGCGGCATTTTTGATTTATTCATCTAAGCATATAACTGGCAAGATAAATACATCGATATGTTTTACAATCCATATGAAGCATGGTTTTTAATGCATATCGCTGTGTGCAGTAGTCAACACGCTACACGTTAGCTTGACTATCGCCTAGCTTGTCTGTTGTTTAGCTCCATTGATGTGTTGTAGCGTCCATCAAAGTGTTTACTTTTGAAGTCGACATGACTTTATGACATCTAACTGGCTAGTGTTGTATTACATGTGTTATTTGCCCACGGATGTTTCCACTAGCATGTATCTCCCTCCCCAGCGTCTCATTCCCTAGCATGTAATAGCTAATGTTAGCTGTCAACAATGTAGTGGTTGGTTGGTAAACATATTGACAGATCCCCACCCAACTCGTTAACTAGACATGGATATGTCAAGCTGTGATTATCTACGTTCGTTGTTTACGTTTCATTCATTCAATAGGACCTCTTCCAATGTGAAATCTGGCACCTAAACTATGTATTTGTATGTGTTATTTAACAAGCCTCACTTTTTTTACAGGTTTAGATAATTGTATACTCCACCAATCATGAGTTTATTCGGTACAACGACCGGATTCGGAGCTGGAGGAACAGGGGTCTTTGGAACCACGACAACAGACAGCCACAATCCAATGAAGGTACACAAATAAAATCATTTGCTCAGGGATCCCTTTAAACACCTTAACATCGCAGCCAACACGCTGCTTGCCTCAATATGTGTCATCAGACCATTCAGTTTCAGAGGGTGTGTTTGTTGGGTTCTGCTCCTCACTGGATGTTCCCTCATGCACACTACAGGATGTGGAGGTGACCTCACCGCCCGACGACAGCATCAGCTGCCTGGCCTTCAGTCCTCCCACCATGCCTGGCAACTTCCTGATCGGCGGCTCGTGGGCCAATGATGTGAGAGCTCTATCTACCCCCACACAGACGTCGGCCTATACTCTCCAAATGACAACCACAACCACCCTATTCACACATTGTACTTAATTAAAAATAGAATGAAGATGTTAAGACCTGTTAAAGGGCCCCTAATTTACCACCAGATGTGAGTGATTAGCCATTACAAGCCGTTTCAAAATTGCATACCGTCTAGTGACATCACAAGTGTCCACCCAGATGTATGATGACTAGATCACCCTAACAGCCTACCCAGTGGACTGTATCATCTGGTAGGCTTCTATCTATCTATCTATCTATCAATCAATCATACATCTGGGTGGACACTCCCACTTGTCTCTAGAGGGTAGTCCCATGTTTTGAAATGGCTTGTAATGGCTAACCACACACAACTGGTGGTAGAATAGGGGCCCATTACGAATATGGCTGATGCAAGGTTATGTGGTTTGCTTGTTTCAAATGGAAAGCAATGACTGGATCGTGTGTTGTGGCTGCAGGTGCGGTGCTGGGAGGTGCAGGATAATGGACAGACGGTTCCCAAGGCTCAGCAGATGCACACGGGCCCAGTGCTGGACGTGTGCTGGAGTGATGTAAGATCCCAGGACTTTGTTGCTTAACATGATTGACGACACTGTGATCGAGAGCCAGGGATATATCCATTGATATACCCCAGCGTTGTTAAATAATTGATACCATGTGGGTGTGCGTTCTTTTTAAATAACGGACACCAATCAAAGTGCTACAAATCCAACAACAACACTCAAACACAACTATCGACCAGATGTTTCCTTGACAACGCAACAACAATATGCTCATGGCCCTGCAGAAGCATATTTTTATTTCAACTGATTAAGTCAATAAAAACCCAATAGTGTTACAGATGAAATGATTGTAAATGGTTAATGACAGTATGTTGCTATTCCCTTTCCACTTTAGATGAGTCTCCTCCTCTGTCATGTGTCCATCTTGTTTGTCAAATCGGTTAAATGTGCCGTGAATAAAACAATGTCAACATGGCGTCTGTTGTGCTGGAGCAGGACGGGAGCAAAGTGTTCACCGCCTCCTGTGACAAGACGGCCAAGATGTGGGACCTCAACAGCAACCAGGCCATGCAGATTGCACAGGTGAGTTCACAGCCCTGGCCAGCAGCCTGGGCTCACACTCAGCAGAGCCAAACAGGAGCTCAAGTGGGGCGTTTCACTTTCTTTCGCTTCATATTTGTTTAGACCAATCAGGTTGCTGGAAGCGGGGATCTATAAGCGTGTAATTGGCTAACGACAAACTCGGCTAGCACCGGTAAACTTTTCCCAGTGACAAGCTAAAACATCCTGTTCGAGCTAAACAACAACGTTCTTAGAAAAAGTGTCAATGTTTCAAATCAATTTTTCAAATCAATCAGTTTTTGGTTTTTAGCCCAGGATCTGTGACGTCTCCCCCCAGAAGTTCTGCTATAACACAGTATGACTGCTGGATCACAGATTAGTTCAGGTGTAATATGTAGAACAACCACATAGTGTATTTGTATGCATATAACATACGGTACACACAAAAACACAGGACACAGCTTCCCAGTGACAATGTTCAGGGTTCCCACGGGTCCTTGAACTCCTTGAAAGTTTGTGAATTTGAGGGGAAAAAAATTATTTGATTATTTAAAATTTTTAATTAATGTTTGTAGATAGGCTACAGCATAGTTGAGCAGTGTTCACACATTCAAGCCTTTCTCTTAATCGTTGTCTCTGTGATCTTCTGTAAAGCCTGCTTCTTCTCATTATACAAATTCCCAGTGTTGTAAAAGTAATTAACTATGATCCTGGTCTCAAACTATGCATTGTCTGGTCCTTGAATTTCAGGGATTTGTCCTGCAAAGTCCTTCAAAAGTACAGTGGTGGCCAAAAGTTTAGGACCACCCCTCAAAATTCACCTTTGGAATCACATGTTGACTCAGAACTAAACTTCATGAACTTAATTTGTGTGACTAATATAACAAATGTTTTTACAGAAATAATTATGCAAACCATTCAGAAAAGTCAATATTTTGTGTGACCTCCCTTGCATTTGATAACCTCACTCAGACGGCATGCTCTCTACAAGACTTTGGCAATATTCAGCTGTGTATTTCTAGTACCCAAACTTCTTTGATCGCATTTTCGTGGATGCCCAGACCTCTTGGCATCTGAATAAGTCCCTGTATTCAGAAATGTCATGACTGCATTGTGAACTGCAGTCTTGCTACACATTACACGTTCACTCATAACTCGTTCAGAATACCCTTCCTTGTGAAGAATCACGATTTGAGCACGCTGAACCTCAGAAAGTGATTGTGTGTGGTTGGTGGCTGGTTTAAGCAGTCTCACCTGGCCAGTGTCAGGCTAATTGGTTTGGCTGGGTGAGGCTGCACATCTGTGGGCCATTGACTAATCAAGGCCCACAGGTTAAACCAGCCACCACCACACACACTCAGGAGAGCACTAGCATTGTTACCATCTGCTCTGTCCATTTTCATTGTCAAACCTTTTACAATAAACCGGATTCTTCGCCACCTTCCTGTGTCCTGTGTCTTGGGGGTGCCCTGAAGAAAGCCACTTAGGTGGAGTGTGGCAGTCTTTTCTGCCACATGCAGGTTTTCAAAAACAGCACAAAATGTTAATATGAGGCCTAACAAGGTGTTGGGTTAGGGTTAGGGTTCGTGTACTGCTTAAAGGTGCAGGTGATGGTCAGATAAAAAGTGACCGTAATAGACGGCCTCATGGATGATGCAAGGATGATGCAAAAAGTTTCATTTCTGATGCAATCATTGGCTTCAGGAGAAAAAAACATTTCTGTAAGGTGGTCTTAATCTTTTGGCCACCACTGTACTTGAATTTTATGTCTTAAGAAGGTGTGGGAACCCTGAATGTTACAACAACTGCAATGTCACAATGATCTACATAATCTGATGTCACACTTTCTTTCAGCATGATGGGCCAATCAAATCAATCCACTGGATAAAAGCTCCCAACTACAGCTGTATCATGACTGGCAGCTGGGACAAAACACTGAAGGTACAACTTTATTTATATTTATTCATGCCAGGGGTGTAACGGTGCAGTTCACGCTCAGCGCCTCGGTCATTGTCGTCGTCGTTACTGGCTGTGTATATAATGAAGTCCCACCAATATAACGTGTGACGGTTTATATTAATTATATGGCTGTGTGACTCCAAAATGTGCCACTCACCGAATTGAGTCATCCCGTACGTTTTTCCCACCCCTAATTCATACGTCTTAGATTAGATAGAGCATACGGTAGCCAGAACCCCCCTCCTCTGTTTTTAATGTTAATGATTAGTCAAACGAGCTGTAGAGCATTGCATTCGTTACAATAGAGTATTGCAACTAATCAGTGTCTACAACCTGCGTCCTCGGGACAAGCTAAATGCATAACAAAAGTCATTTGAGAGTAAGTACAAACGTCCGAACGTCCCCGTGTCTGTCCTCTTTGCCCCCGTCAGTTCTGGGACACGCGCTCCCCCAACCCCATGCTGTCTCTGACGATGGCTGAGCGATGCTACTGTGCTGATGTGGTAAGTCGTCTAAGCACTTCCTGATGGAAAAACCGCCGTTGCAGTTTGACGTCCTTATGTTTACTTTATAGCTATGTGCAGTTGTTGTATATGCATACTTATTGTACATTTCTATATGCCTTTTATTTATTTACAAACATACTTTTTGTGTATACGCACATATTTGCATGTGTGTTCTATATTTTTTACTGACTTAAAAACGTCTGTAATCTTGAGCTGAGCAATTGTAACGGCAACAATTTCCCCCCGGGATCACTGAAGACGTCTGGATGTGAATCTTGTCTGTGTAGGTCTACCCCATGGCTGTGTTGGCTACGGCAGAGAGGGGCCTTATCGTGTACCAGCTGGAGAACCAGCCCTCAGAGTTCCGCAGGATAGACTCTCCCCTCAAGCATCAGGTACGGGACTTCCGTGGGCTTACATCATAACTCTTGATACCAGGAGCTATACAAAGGCAGTCCTTTTTAAAGCCGGTACTGTCTGGGTGGCGTGGTGGTTAGCACTGCTGCCTCACAGCAAGAAGGTCCCGGGTTCAAACGCCGGGGGGGACGGATCCTTTTTGTATGTTTGTATGTTCGCCCACATGTTCACATGGGTTTCTTCTGGGTGCTCCGGTTTCCTCCCACACCAAAAGACATGCATTAAAATCCTTTAATACTGTGCCCTTGAGCAAGGCACCAGCAGTAGACCTGGAGTTGGGTCCCGAGCTGCCCACTGCTCCTAGTGCTGCTGCTAGTGATGGGTCAGATGCAGAGATCACATTTAGTACTTGTGTGCAATGACAGATAAAGATTCTTCTTCTAAATGCAGTCATCTGTATGTAGGCGTCTTACTCAGAGTACGGCTGTTCGTGTCGTGTTATTATAGTATTTATCATACTACGATGTCCCATGTCAACGTAGTAGTGATTGTGTTTCTTGCAGCACCGCTGTGTGGCCATATTCAAAGACAAGCAGAACAAACCCACAGGCTTCGCCCTGGGAAGCATCGAGGGCCGCGTTGCTATCCACTACATCAACCCCCCCAACCCGTGAGTGTTCATCCAGTGATCCGTTTGTAACAAACTACTTATCCTTGTGTGTCTTGCGGTGAGCCCTGTGTTTACTGTTTGCTGTGTGGTGTTCCTGCCGTTGTATATATTTTTTCAGGGCCAAAGACAACTTCACCTTCAAGTGCCACAGGTCTAACGGGACAAACACAGCCACGCCGCAGGACATCTATGCTGTAAGTGTGACGCTCCAGGCTCGGTGCGATGACTGATGATCCTGTCATGCGGTCTAGGATATGCACTACATATTATATGACAGGATCGTCCAGTGGTCAGCTGAACGTTTCTGGGTTCGAACCCCAACCTCTGCAGTCACCTTTCTGGCATCCTTGAGCAAGATGCTCCTCAATTATATCTAAATAAAAATGTGTATGTTGCCTTGGATTACAGTGAGTGACTAAATAACAAATAGTCTATAATAGTACATATATGTCTACAACATAATCCACACATAATTTCTGATAATCTTCTCATAAATACAATAGGGCATAGGGCAATAGATCAATATTATAACGATTTTGTATACAAGACTAGATATCGTCTTATATTTTAAAAGCTTGTCTTTTCCTCGTTTAAAAGCTACATTACAGTAAAGTGACGTCATTTTCTGAATTTACCAGACTGTAGTTAGAATAGAATAGCAGTTATATTAATTGCCTTGACCCACTTAGTCATTATAACCACATTACTTGTGATTATTTATTAGCAAAAGTCGGATTGTGTAAATATTTGCCCTACAATATTGTCGCAATATCAATATCGAGGTATTTGGTCAAAAATATCAATATATTATTTAGTCCATATCACCCAGCCCTAAAGTCCTATGTATCTTACATATAACATATGCTAACCCTAACCCTAACCCTAACCTATATAACATCAGGGGATATCCATTTTTTCTTGCTTCAACGGTCTTGATGCCCTTCTATTTCTTTTATTTATTTATTATCCTTGATCTCCATCCTCCCTCCCCACCCCCATCTCAGGTAAACGCCATCTCCTTCCACCCGGTCCACGGCACCTTGGCCACCGTGGGCTCAGACGGCCGCTTCAGCTTCTGGGACAAAGACGCTCGCACCAAGCTGAAGACGTCCGAGCAGCTGGACCAGCCCATCACCGCCTGCTGCTTCAACAGCAACGGCAACATCTTCGCCTACGCCTCCAGCTACGACTGGTCCAAGGTGGGAGGAGCAGCTTCTATATACCCGTTTTTATAACTATCTGATACATAGCTGAATTCACTGACGGTTTTAGGATGTGTATTGGCGACCTTTTATTTTGAAAAGGCTGCGTTACTCAACGTAACCTCTTCAAAATAAAACGTGGATTCCATTGGCCTCCGCAGAGAAAAGGTGAGTCTGTTGACTCTTGTCCCTTACTGTTGCATCCCCCACCCCCCAGGGCCACGAGTACTACAACCCCCAGAAAAAGAACTACATCTTCCTGCGGAACGCTGCCGAGGAGCTCAAGCCTCGGAACAAGAAATGGTGAGGGGAGGGGGAGAGGGAGAGGGAAGGGGGGAGGCGGGAGGCGGCAGCTGGTGTTGAATTAACCAGGACACCGTGGTCCCTAGACATGGCTGGCCTGCTTCCCCAACAGGCCATTTCCCCTTGTCAGTGTGTTTTAGCCCTGTACTGCTACTGCCAGAGACGTACTTATGAGCGAGGGTTTGTGAAATGGCTTTGCACTTATAGATTCGTCTTATTGCCGGGAACGATGGAGCTGACTTGCGTTTGATAGAACCGCAATGAGAATGTATCGACACTGTATGAACTCTGTGGTCAGGTGCTGATTATTTAATTCCTTTAAATAAGCGGTTTAATTCCTCGACACACAGTTGTTTTTCAAGCACTTTGCAATGTATTTATTTAATTTTTATCAGTTGAGTGTAATTAGTGGCGGGTTATTTAAACTGATGGCTAAGCAAGCTATGTTTAGATTCTAAGTTTTTTTTTAGCGATGAGAGATTTTGTATAGTTAAGAATAATCGTAGTAGAATTTGAGCGGTGTTTAATGTGTAAATCAACACTGTACAACGCACCACAATTAACCGAGGAACCCTTTGGAACAATAAAGGTCCAGACAAGCTGGTGAACATGATGGCTGGTACTGACGTCTCCTTCCTGTCCTCAGATGTGCCACGCTGAGTCATGATCATGCCGTCGCGGGGGGATTCGGCGGAAGACCTGCTGCTTTAGTGTGTGTGTGTGTGTCTTCGTGTATATATATATACACACAGAAAGCGCCTTCCTTTTCGCCAAAACTCCTGGACCAATGCGGTGGTGCTGCGTAGTGTGCATGGACCAATCAACAGAGCCCCCGACCCAACTCGGCATAGATGGCAGCTGCATGACATCATTGGTCTCGGAGGTCGTCGTGGAGAAAGGGGCGGGGCTTATAATGTCACTCATCTTGGTATTTTTCTTGTTGGATTCTTGCAACGCTGCAACTTTGTTTTTTACGACAGCATTTCAAAAGACGTTGTTCCCGGTCGGCTCGCTGTCACTCCATGGTATAGTCTGAATAATAATGATGTTAAATAAATTACTCTGCGTATATTGTTTACAAATTCTCACATTATTCCAACTTCCAAGACAATTAAAAATCAATACTGTTGCCGTGATGTGTGTGTGTATATAGGCTATATATATATATATATATATATATATATATATATATATATATTTTTTT
>OMKP01010178.1:1354-23397 GCA_900302375.1 Bathygadus melanobranchus
TCTCAGTTAATACAAGTCTCTTACCCCCACCCCCCCTCTCCCCCCATCGCCCTCACTCTCTCTCTGTCTCTCTGTCTCTCTCTCTCTCTCACTGTCTCTCTCTTTGTCTCTATCACTCTCCCTCCTTGTTCGTACTGAAGGATTCTGGGATACCGCCGGATCCCCCTGGTGGTGGGCCGGCTGGTGGACGTCATCAAGGACATCAAAGACATCACCACGGACCACAAACTGGCCCGGACCTTTTTCTCCTCTGCTGGTACTCCTTCCCCCACATCCGGGTGTCATATAACACACAGCCAGCATGGGGTCGATAACACTCTCTCTCTGTGTGCTTTTCATGGCCCTCCGCCATCTCGTTTCTGCTGGTAAAGAAGCACAGCCTCGGGTTACAAGTGATTTATGGTTCTCTGTTGATCTCTTTGCGTTTCTTTCCTTCCCTCTCTTCTCCTGTCCTCTTCTTCCTCTCCTCTCACCTTTATTCTCATTCCCGCTCGTGTCCTCTCCTCTCCTTTTTTCCCTATTCCATTCCTCTCCTCTCACCATTCTTCTCCTCTCCTCTCCTCTCCTGTGTGGCTGTGTACCTTTTGTGCCCCCTAGTGGGCAACACGTGTTTCTACGGCCAGTGTTCGTACTACTGCTCCACCGAGCACGCCGTGTGCGGTCGTCCCACGGCCCTGGAGGGCTCCCTGGCGGTCATGCTGCCCGACCTTTCGCTGGCGACCCGGAGGACTTGGAGATCCCCGTGGAGACGCTCGTACAGCCGCAGCAAGCGGGCAAAGTGTGTTAATTAATCAGTGCTCTAAAATAGCCTATAATTTGTCATCATAATATAGAAAGAGTAAGTGACAAGAAATATTACAAGTTGTTTTTTCATTTTTCATTTCAGTTGGGAAACAGAGCCAGACTATTGTTCCAAGGTCAAAAAAACGGCGCCGTACGACAAGGGTACGAGGCTGGTGGACCTTATAGACCTGGTCATACTTGACTTCCTGATGAGTACGTTTATAATAATAATAGAATTAATCACATTCATACATGTTTCAACAAACCACAACTGGGTTACACAGCGCTGGAGTACTGTCAAAAACCGTGGATACTTTGACTGTGTGCGCCTTTTAATGTATAATATAGACATATTAGCCTATATGAAGCAGTATTACATGAAGGCCAACATCTACTGAAATGCGTTACATAACGTTTCGTGATGAGTGACTATCAGGTATGCCCACTCAATCCCATCATACAAGGGTCTACCTTTCATGTGTACTGATTTAAAAACCTCGGTAAATAATATGTAAGAAGAGCATGTGTTTTCAAACGAGGCCGATTATGCAGTCAACGAGGACATTTAGATTCACGGATCACGGATCGCGGATCACGGATCACGGCCCACTGTGTTGTTGTGTGTTGGAAACGGACACTCGCACGAAGCGCGCGCACCAACCTGAAGACGCACTTCAAAAAGAAGCGCTGCCATGGAAACCAGTCATCGCTGCGCTTGTGTTGACGCTCCGGACGCAGGTAACAAAGTTCCCTTCTGCCGCGGACAGTTTGGGGACATTGCTTCACTTTGCGTAACTTTGTTACCCGTAACTTTATTACATGCCGCAATTTGTTACATCACAGCTAGACAGCATACCGGTAATATATGACATGATATAGTCCTATTTCATATAAATGGTTATTATTCATTGTCATTGTCGTCAGCAGCTCAGGCAAACTTAAGCCTACTTAGGTATTGCACGATATATATACTGTATATATATATAACGAAAAGTACGTATAAAGTCTGTTATTCACAGTAAACTAGAAGTGGAGGAATTGTTTGGAAAGAGTATTTGTTTCTTGTTCCACCTGGGGAATGTCTTTCACCTTGATTTTCAATGGCGCTCACCTAGTTTGGAGCCTGGCACTGCAGTCGTTGTAAATTGTACTTTGATTTCAATAAAAGGCTACACTGAGGTACTGAATATTTCATAGTAGTTATAGTCAATATTGTAATATAACGTTTGTAATACAGTAGTAATCTGTCAGTGATAACTGCCTAGTAACGTGCGCTGGTACAGGACTAGTATGCAATGATACTATCTCTAAAAGTTGTCATTTACAATTTATAGTGTCTAACCTTTTACATGAGCTATGTGTTGACTGTATAATATCATACGCTACTATTATTCTACTGGATCTGTCTAACATATAACATGTGTGCCTATCCTTCCCTTTTACAATCTATTTAGTCTATATCTGCACAGTTTGTGCAGATGTAAAAATGTAATGTGATACCAGAGTGATACCAAGCTGCTTAAAGTGGACCCCAAACGACCAGCACCATGCTATCTGGCCCAGGCCCACCCAAGGAAAAACCCCAGTATGGACTCCCAGGGCAGAGTCCCAGCCAGGGCACCACACTCCGGCCCAGATCCAAGCCCAAGACCAAGATCCGAGTCCCCCAGGGGGACGTGGGACGAAGGCCTCCACTGACCCTGCCTCCGCTGTCTCAAACACCACGCAGCAGAGGACGCCACCCTCCTCTCTTTGGGTTTGAGTCTCTGATTGGTCGATCCACGGTGCTAACACATCGTCCTCCCAATCCTCCGCTGTCATTGGTGGAGCTGCCTGGCCTCATAGCCCATTATGGACCGGGCATCGCCGTAGGGGACTCCCTGTGGACGGAAGGCCCCCGTCTGGTGGCTTCGGCACTGGGTGCTGACATCCCCGTCATGGTGGCTAGCACCCCGCCGGTGCACAGATCGCCTGACCCATGGTACTGCAGTGTTTACATTTACATGACATCTACGTTTAGTCACGTTGCAGACACTTTTATCCAAAGCAACTTACAGGCGAGGCTGGGCACAGCATGACTGCAAGCATAGAATATTTCATTGGCTGCATGACCTAGTTTCTCAAAACAACCAGACAGTGTAAAGTAGTCATAGAAGTCAGAAGGTAAGGTTTACAATATTATTTTCTATTTGACTGTCAATTAAAAAGGCCACACTCACAGTCAATACTACATTAGTAATCACGATGAAAATATATTCCAGATGGATAAATACATTTGTTGGAACCGTGACAATAGTTAATTTAAATGCAAATAAACAGTGATGGAGAGACACTGTAGATAACACATTCTCAACATGTCAAATGTTTTGGTGGTGAAGCTGACAAACACCTTCCCACAAGTTCGGTACTTTCATCTCTTATACCACCGCTGGAATATTCCAACGTGTTGTAATTGAAATGCTTATCACCCCTCTACCCCCCACCAGTCTCTCAGATCCTAACGAGGCCGAGGAGAAGACCGCTGTCACTGCTGGAAGCACCACTGACTTGAAGGAGATGGAGTGGAGCAGGAGTCCTCTCATGGGCACACAAGTGGTGGAGGTGCTGGCTGAGAAGAAGAGGCGTCGGGGAGCGATTGAGTTTTATTACCTGAAGGAGAGCCACCGTGATGAATACCGGTACCCACTAACAAATTACTCCCCTGAGCACTCTACTAGTCTCTCCTAGTTCCCTTGAACCACGCGCCAAGCATAGTTTCAGGCATGACTAACTAAGCCAAGATTCAGGTCACAGCCGTTCCTCTCGGACCTTCATATTACACACTGGTTGGTCATATTAGGGCCCGGTTGAAATATCCTCATTAAGAATCGACGCAAACACAATCTATGTAATTAACTCAACATATGAACTCACAAAATGAATTGTCATGTTCCTATCTGTTCCTGTTGAGGTAGTCGGCAGGCTTTGTGTATTAACTTCGCAGAATTGAAATGAAGCATTTTATGATCAAACCATTACTCCACTATTGTCTATCATCATTGGCAGGACTCCCGTGCTAGCTTCACATGTGCTCTAGCTTCACATGTGCTCTGCTTGCCCTGACCTCCTCCTAGGCCCTACGACCTGGAAGTGGTGCATCCCAGTAGAGCTGGTCCCAACCACTACGTGTTCTCCTCCAGCGCTGTGCTGCAGGTGACACAGCAGGGCCCTGGGGACGTGGTCTCCTTGGAGGACTGGCACCGGGAGGCCGGGCTGTGGAGAGTCCTGAGAACCATCCCCTTCTTCAGGGACTACCAGCTGTACAAAGCCTTCAACTGGTGATTTACTGTGTGCAGTGTACATGTGTTGTGTTCCATGTCATACACATGCATGTGCTGCGTTACATGTCATGTAACGCAACATGTCACATGTATGCATTATATATATCATGCACATCGATGCATTACATGTCATACATCTGCATGTGTTACATGTTATACCTACGCATGCATTACTCATTAAGCACGCATGCAGTGCTTTTCATATACATGCTGCATCTTACACATGCATGCAAGTCCTAGTCTCAGTGGCAGGCAGGGCGTGTGAGTGACAGACAGGGGTGTGTGAGTGTCAGTGAGTTTTAGCTTGTAGACACTGACACGTTTGTGTATTTTCTTTGTGTGTCCCAGGTGGCGAAGAAATGTCAGTCGCATTGCTTTCCAACGCAAGTGTGACACCCTGCAGGCCACACTGCTTATCCTCGTGCCTCAGTTCAGACACGGCCTCGTCCTTCTCGCTGGGTGAATACAGAACATCAACTCTTGTTAAATCGTCCTCATTGTAGAACAGATTCCTGCCCTGTGGTGTGCTTAATGGTGGGCTGTCTGCTTTTATTTACCCCCTTTGAAACATATTTTTAATATGTTATACATAATAAATGTTACATGTGAATAGCTCACAAGTTGTAGGCTTTAAAATTCATCATTCAAATTCATCAACTAAAAAGGCTTGCTTGGCATAATACTTTAATATCCATCCTCCACACTACCTGTGTATCTTTATTACGGCTCTCTTTATGCACAACGAATAGGAAGCAGACAGAGAGTACTGAAGCACTGAATGTCTCAAACGGGGCGTGCGATATTAACCCTACTGCAGTGTGAACGAGGAGCTGGCGGGCCTCCGGTGGCTGCCGTGCGTGCGGCAGAGGAGCTACGCTCTGCAAGAGTTCCAACATGCGCTGATCACCAACACCCAGCAGAGTGTGGAGACGCTGGAGAAGTTGCTGCAGCAACGCACTGCCATCGTGCACGCGGTAACAAAAACACACAAGAGCAGTAATAAAAAATGAGAGTAATAATGTATGGTGGGAAATTGTTGTAATATTTTCACTCGTGACAATTTGTAGCTGTTAATCTCGTAGCTTTAATAGCAGGGCTCTGTGATGTCATTAGCTTTTTATGAGGGGATGTGATATTGGGGATGGAGGGGATGTGAAACCATAGCAACAACGGTTCAAAGGCCCGGAAGCCATTGACCTGTTGATGATGTTGATGATGTTGATGATGTTGATGATGTTGATGTGAAGATTGGGTCACTTATTACTTCTTGCTATTGTCACGACATGGCTCTTTGGTCTGACAAGGAAATGGGTGAACCATACATAATGAAATCATCTTCACATTTATTTCTCAATATTGAACACATAGTCAAAGTAAAACATTTATCCTGGTGTTGCGACAAGCAGAGCAGCCAAGAGAGACTGACTGACTGGCACCCTCAGACTTTATAGCTGATTGAGCAGGTGTGGGTGATTGGCCTTAATGATCAGTGGCCAGAAGCCATAGGGCTGTCACACTGTCAACTGATGTATCTAGTTGGTACAGGAGTACATAACAGGAGTACATTACCTCCTTCCCCAGGTGCATCAGGAGTGCTATGAGGCCCACCAGGAGCTACAGAGGCGTGTCGAACGTGCCACCAAAGAGCCAATGGATCGCCAGCGACCCCGGCACCTGCACCTGGCTCAGCGGCGAGGCCTGGATGCGGAGCTTGAGTGGGCGGAGCGGGTGTCTCAAGATGTGGGCCGCGTGGCGTCCCTGGTCAATCAGATGACGGTACAGGGACTGTGCTCGCTCAGCCGGCGAGAAGTCACCTCCTTCCTCAACGATATCGTCAAGGTGGGAGGGAGAGAGCGTCATGTGTGATAGTTTAGTGATTTGTGATAAATGTGGGAAACAACATTACAGCCGTATACGATTAACTGAGGTGTGCCTCATTTTTTAAACAAACTCCTCACATTTATTCATGACGTTTTTTCATTGTATTTCTCCTGTGTTTTGTTAGCGGGGGGAGGCTGAACACGGCTGTCTGTTCCGAGCCCAGCTGGTGTTCGGCGCCCAGGGAACGCTGTCAGTGGACCCAGCCCTGCACCTCTTCCAGGAGGAGGTGCAAGAGGCACTACTGGGCCTCTCCAATACCATCCTCCAGGTAACAGACACACACTCACACCACGCCATCAAGGGCGACTGTGTGACTTGGGGAAGAGGTGTCGTTGTGGCTATGGTGTTTCACTCCCGCCCAAAAGGTACCGGGTTCGATCGCCCAAGGTCTACTTTTAGGAATCCTGGAGCAAGATGCCCTAACCCCCTAACTGGTCCTAAATGTCATGTATCAGAATTCAGTTGGTTTGGATACGTGTCTGACAAAATAGTAGAATACAGTTGACAGAATCACTGATGGGGAAATCGAGGCAGATGTGTTTATCGAGGCTGTAGTTTGTCGTCCTCCTTCCACCACTCAGCAGGCGTGCTTCTTCCCTCTCGCAGGCGTGTGACAGCAGTGGCCTCTTCCTGGACATCACTGACTCTATGTCTGCTGAGAGACACGACCTCCACCTGGCTCCTGGAGGTATTTCCCTTCATAATAGCCATTTTAAAGGAACACTCCTAGACCCTTCCATTTACATCCACTGACCAGGATGTGTCTCATATGCCAAGGTAAAACTATAAAGATATCAACGATGAATTCAATAAAAAATGTAATTTTTTTTACCCTCCCCCGTTCGCTCAAGAGGCTTTGCCTTTTGCCAGGCCACTACTGTAAATAAGAATTTGTCGTTAGTGACTTATTATAACAAATATCCATCCCAGATTTTCTCTGTCTAGAGAAAGCTAAGAAAATCTAGGACAAAGCAAACATAGGGTTGTTAACCACCCCAGGTATTTTGACAGAATTAATTGGATTTGCTTGGAGGTTTGCGGGCCTATATTGACCAGGCCCCTACAGAAGTGCTTGCTTTTATAGTTCACAACACGCTCAGTCAACCTGCGATGCAGGGACTGAAGCCTGTTGTTCTGCACTCACTTGTTCTTTCTGTCCCCATCCCCAGCTTCCCAGGGCCAGTATGAAGACATTAACCCTGAGGGGCGATCCAGAGGAACAACACCCAGAGAGGGGAGATCCAGAGAAAGGACACCCAGAGAGGGGAGATCCAGAGAGGGGACACCCAGAGAGGGGCGATCCAGAGAAGGGAGACCCAGAGAGGGGACACCCAGAGAATGGCCAGCCTACAGTGCGGCCCTTCACTGGTCGAACCCCTTAGCGGTGCAGGGTCGCAGGCTGAGAGGGTGCTGCCTTCCCCTGTCAAAAAGTTGTCTGGAGTGGCAGCTGGGTAACAGCGACGTCTCAGAGGAGGTGGAGAGATGTTGTGCTGGGATCATGCAGGCAAGGGTGGGCCCTTTTCTCTGTGATGAGTCAGGAAGTGAATTAATGTGACAGGCCATTCAGTTTGTTTTTTGTGCTGAGATCGTTGACGTGATTCGACATGGTTACTGATGGAATGTCCCCGGCAGCGAGGGGTTCTGTCTGCCTCTGAAGTATCGGCTTCATATGGCAGAAGCATTCAGGCTTTATTCAACATTATCAATGTTTTATCAATGTGGTTTGTTTGTGTGTTATTTACATAATCCATCGTTGTTCTGAATGTGATTCATGGGAAAACATTTTTTACAGCGAACGTGTTTTCGTACAAGCACTCGAGAATGCAGGAAAACATTTACTTTAGCTCACAAATACAGCATGAATGATTCAAGATCGAATCTCATCTCTAAGTGTGACATTAGCAGTACAATGAAGACATGCTGAGGCCGGCCAGTGTTATGTACTGTAGGTCCACGACACATATAAATAATATTAATATAATATAGCACAATTAAAGGTGCTGTAGGCACGATTCAAGAGTTGTAAAGAGAGAGAGAGAGAGAGAGCAGATAAGTGTGGAAGAGAGCAAGATTTTCAAACTGAAGATCCAAAAAAAACATTCCTCTGCCATTGAGAAGTGTTGCATTTCACGTGCCTGTGATTAACAAGCAAGATGGATTCCCCAAACCAATCAGAATAGATTTTCTCACAGTGTATTCTCACGCACTCACAGCTGATGGATGACTATGCCATTTCTAACAAATTACGCTCAACAAATAGCTCTTAAATCTTACCTACAGCACCTTTAAAATTATCTTTAATTGGTTAAAAGTACTTTCCACCTCTAGCAAAGTACGAACATGTGAATTGACTATTGAGGTGATATTAAAACAGCCAAATGAAATGGATCCTCTTAGAGATCACTAAGCACAACTGTATCTTTAAAAAGACATGATGGATCCAGAGTAATGTAATCTCTGGTCATGTGACAGGAAGCTCAGTCAGAGGTTCAGCGGCTGTGTGACGGGTACGCGTGGCTGGCGGATGTGCGTTCCTTCACCAACCAATGGGGAGCCATCTCCTCTCTGGAGGCCTTGAGAGGCGGGGCCGTCTCGGCCTATGAGGAGCTGATCAGAGAAGTGTGCCACTGGAGTGACCGGATCCGCAACACGCCTCCCTCCTTCGCCACAGCCAATCAGCTGTTCCTCGTAAATGCCAGCGACATCCTGGAGAAGCTGGGTGTGTATACATTCCCCAAAATGCATTTTATCTCATATGACACCACTGAGACTGGGTGGATTCCCAGAATGCACCTGTCGCTTAGGAAATTAGCAATCTCACTTAGCGTGTAACTGTGTGGAAAGTTGTGTGTCGTCGATTCTTTTCTATCAAGACCTGTGTATCTCAACTGGTCGAGCATGGCATTAGCGCTGCCAGATGTAGGGGTTCGATTCCCTTTGTAGGTCAACTTCCCCCTGTCTCCTCCATACAGGTGTGCAGTTGGGAGTGATGGAGGAGGGGGTCCTCTCTCAGCTGGTGGAGGAGTTGAGGCTGAACTCTGAGAGCTTGGAGTCCCAGCTGAGGAGCACCATCACTGGACTCCAGCAGGACCCCCCTGACCTGCGGCACTTCACACTATACGCAACCATGGTATATATCAGGGGTGTTAAATTCAATCTAGGCTGGAGCCATATCCACAATTATTATGCTATATACTTTGAGGGACATATATCTTCTTATAATGAATGATACAGTATGTAGACGTATTTAATAAAAATACACTAGCTATTAACAAGAAATAAATTGCTGACTTTGAAGGGACAAAGTGAAACAGTCCCTTTTTAGAAAGTAGATATCAATATTTGAGTCAATGTGTGACATGACTCCATGTCACACGCGTTCTTTTCTCTAAAGATCTTTCTGGAAGCTTTAAAAACGATATTTTCCATTAAGGCGCATTTCCTCAGTTTTTTTTTTATTAGGGTTTTTTTTGTGAGGAATGGCGTGGCTGCCTCTCTAGTTGCTGCTTGAGTTTACGACGTTGCCGATGGAAAACTAGAAGTCCGACTGAATACACCGTAGCAGGTTGGTCGCGTCTAATACAATGCTGCTGCAGAGACAGTTAGTGGTCCTGATATTCTAAGTATGGATCCATGGATATTGCATATACGCTTTCATGTGGGCGAGAGGGGGAGGGTGGTGCGCCAATTAAGCAGGCAGCACCCATGTTTGCAGTTTGAGACAGTACTGTGATTAAGGGCTATACAAATTACCATGACTTGACCTGACCATTCGCAGGTGAAGCACGAGAACAGCTCTCCTGACATGCAGCGACGTCTAGACTACGTCCGGTCACTTCAGGGCATTATTACCACCCACTACAGGAAGATGAGCGACCAGGAGGTGGCACTAGAGGAACAGGTCAGGACAATGTGTGTTGTGTTAACCAGTGAAGTTATGGGTTACATTCCCTATACATGAGATTCATTTAATTGGTAACCACACATTGCTGGTATTCTTACAAGGCCAGACAAGGCGAGTTTATTCATATATCACTACATGGACACGTGTTAAAGATAAAAGACACACATTTCAAAGTTTTCCTATTCTCAGACGCTGAGCTTGTGGAGGAGTTACGTCCATCTGGTGAAGGCAGCAGAGGAGAAGGTCCACGAGCGCCTGCCTTCCATGTCAGAAGCTCTGGAGCGATCCTTCGCGTCGTTGGTCGGCGAGCTCTCGCGGACCGCCTCCGTTGCCGCCACATCCTCCTCCGGGGTCTTGCTGGACCCTGGGCACGACGATCGGGAGATGTGCGCCGAGCTGAGGTTTCTGTGCACACAGGCGCACGCATTTGGCAGGAAGATCAAAGAGCTGGGCAGCATCAGTGAGGAGCTGAGAGGTGGGGAAGCAGCACGTCTTTCAGGCGTAAAGAAGTTTGTTTTTTAAAAGCGTTCACATTGGATTTTGATTTGATTTGTCAAACAAAATTAAAAATGAACAAATGTTGATTTTAATTAAATTTGACTTTGGCTGCCAGACAGACATTTTTCTTTTTCTTTTTTTTTCATAGGAAATTGTTAGATATTTTCAGACAGACTTTATGTTACTAGATAAATAATAGGAAAGCTATTGGATGAAAAAAGTATTGGTCTTATACATTCTTTTTTCAGGATGTCCACTGGATTTGAAGGTCATGACAACAGACCTCCAGAACTTGGAAACTCTGAGAGAACTGTGGGTGCTCCTGGCCGTCTGTCGAGCCACGATCCAAGAGTGGGGACACTTGCTCTTCACCGAGGTGATGGTCTTACACACCTCTTTACACACATCCTTCAGCCTATCTAACAGTCACACCAGTAATCTCTCTCCATGTAACTGTTGAACAGTTTGAGGTGGCGGAAGCCCAGGAAAAAGTCGGTTTGTGGAAGCAACGTGCCGTATCGCTGGTGCTGACCATTCCTACCCATGATGCAGTACTTCAGGAGATCCTGACAACCCTGGAGCAGTTCAGCCAACATCTCCCAGTCTTGGACAAACTCTGCAGCCCCAGACTCAAAGAGAAACACATTAAGAAAATGTTTAAAGGTACCATATTTTAATGGTAGGATAACATTAATTCACATGTTGATAACTCATTAAATGACACTCCTGTTTTACAGCCATGGGCCTACTGTACATCCCAGAGAAGAAGCAGACTGTAACTGAGTTGATGTCCATGCCACTTAGAGAACACCTGGAAATAATTAACAAGGTGTACAACATTTGGGAAAAGCATGCATTAATAGCATCTACTGATAAAAGTCGTGAATGACATGAAGTAAATCACTAAAGAAAAGCCTTCCTCATCGTTTACCTGATCAGATATCCAGAGAGGCGGACATGCAGTGGGACATGGAGCAGGAATTCTGGAATATTCAGTGTGGCTGGGAAGCCAAACTGTTCCAACTGTCACCATCCTACAAGGTCCTTGTATGGCAACAGGGCGTCATACAGAAGAGCCATGAAACCATCCCTACACACCTGCCATCAGCTGCGACCGCTTCAAGTTCACCAACTGCCGCGCAACAATCTGGTGACGCTAAGCTCGTCATCGGTGGTAAGACGAAGCTTGGATCAATGTAAAATAAATATCACTGAAGAAACAACCATCTTAATTATCGCACTTGGAACTCATTGGTTTTAACACACCGATTTACTGTCCTTTGATTAGCTCGATGGAAACAGATTAGATTGGCTATAACTAAGTGAAGATAGATAATAGAAGTGAATGATTCTTACCAGTTACCTGCTTTATTCTTCTCCCACTTGCATTATTCACAGATGCCTTCGGCTATGTATTACCATTTAATTGCTTTCATTTTCTTTTCATAATGTATTCATTTTTGTTGAAATGATTGACTGTTCAACTTGTATGTATGCAATTGTAGAGTTACTTGAAATATAGTTCTGTGGTTTTTTGCTGTCCTCCATTGTTTATTTTTCTTTGGTGAAAAATACAAAAGTAATAACATGAGCTAATCGCA
Source organism: Bathygadus melanobranchus (assembly GCA_900302375.1). Classification (NCBI taxonomy): domain Eukaryota; kingdom Metazoa; phylum Chordata; class Actinopteri; order Gadiformes; family Macrouridae; genus Bathygadus; species Bathygadus melanobranchus. Next base: position 13,342 of record OMKP01010178.1, read on the forward strand.
AATATATTCTCAATTGGGTATCTCTTTATGGTTGCCGGGGGAAAGTTAAATATGAAAAATGTTAGGCAATTTAATAACTGTCTGCGCACTCAAGCTTGTAAACAGCTAGAGGCGCACCAGTAGAAGCCAAGTTATGCTCCTTAAAGAGAAAGCAATGCATCTAACTGTTGCATCATGGGTGTTGTTGTGGTGTGTTCATCAGGGCTAGAGGGCCTCCGGGCCGACGCAGAGGACAGTGTGATGGCTCTGTCCTCCATCTTGTGGTCCCCCTACTGCTCAGACTTCAGGCCTGATGTGGAACACTGGGCCAGGCTGCTGCAGCAGCTGGGTAGGGAGCAGGCTACGCTATGCAGCAGTATGCTCCATAACATACTGAACATACCGCTGTATGCATGGATACAATAACAAATTGGTTTATTTGATAGGCAGCAGTGTGTTGTTTTTATCTGTTCACATTATTCTAGAGGAGCTGCTTGAAATGATGGAGAGGTACCAGGAAACGTGGGCTTTCCTCACCAAGATGCTCAATGAAACCTCTGTCGGAACACAGTCAGCAGAACTGGTGCTTTTAGTCTTCACTAAACACTAATTGATTATCCAAGTGTCTAGCAGTGATTCAACAATTGCATTGTGTATTTGTGTCTGTCCTAACAGCTGGAGCAGTTCCAAGCAGTGGATGAGACGTTCATGGAAATGATCTTCTCCATCTCAAGTGACCATCATGTGCTCAGCATCTTGTGTCCCAAAAATGACGTTTCTTGTCACATCTATGGTAATGACCTCCGCATGAAGCTCCTTGGTGGTCTGACTGGCATGGAAGCTATCTCCACCCGGTTGGGGAAACTTCTCGACAGGCCACGGGGAGAGTTCCCCAGGCTCTGCTTCCTGGGTGACTGGGAGGTGATGAAGCTGTTATCATCACAGCCTGCTCCTGCCCATTTACTCGCCATCGTGGGCAAATGCTTTCAAGGAGTGCGGCGGCTTGAGCTAGCCCATGAAGTGCCTAACGACAGTGCTGATCTAAACGTTTGTCAATCCACTGATGGTTTTTCAGTACAGATGAAAGTGCTGGGGGTATTTGGCAGCCTTGTAGAACACGTTAGATTCCTGCGTCCTGTGGAGCCTCATATGGACCCAGTGTTGTGGCTTTGTGCACTGGAGGAACAATTGCAACACACCATGATGAAGTTGACTGGACAATGTGTTGCTGCACGGTGCCAGCTTCAAGCAGCAGAACCAGATCCAAGGCTGGACAGAAATGACCACGCTGGGGAAAGAGAAGTTTGTCTTACGGTGGACTTACTTTGCCACTACCCACTTCAGTGTCTGCTCATGGCTGAAGAATCTGCGTGGTGCAGTGAAGTTCTAAAAGCCTCCCAGATCCCATCTCCAGATAGGTGGATGTCCATCAAACGACACAACTCTTCCAGACTCCAACACCTGTGCGGTGCCATAAGGGAAGGAGCTGCAGGTATTCATGATAAATCTCCACTTTCTCACCGCGTAATGTTGTTCCTGCAGGATTTGGTGCAGTTTACCATGAATCATGCCCAAAGGCTTTCCAGATTTATAAATGTGCAGTGTGAGCTGGAGGAATCTTTTGAGTGGCAAAGTATGATGAAGTATCACATCACCTCAGCCAATCACAATCCAAGCATCTCAAACTGTCACCCAATGAGCAGTGATGTACCAACCTGTTATGTTGACGTGTTGGGCTCCACACTAATGTATGGTTATGAGTACTTGGGCCCAGAGCACTGGACAATGGTCAACACTCCTTCTACTGATAGAGCCATCCTGGGGATTCTCCTTGCTCTCACCAGCTACAGGTGCGGGTTTGTAAGTGGGCCGTCTACGTGTGGTAAAAAAACCACTGTGGTGCAGCTAGGACGGGCGCTTGGGCGTCAGGTGTTCACCTTACAGTGTTGTTCGAGCACAAGCCGTCATGGCATCCAACAGGCGCTCAGTGGCGCCCTCCAGAGCGGAGCATACCTTGTGCTACGCTCTGTGAACCTGCTGACACGAGGGGTGCAGGCGTCACTGGGACAGCACCTAGCAGACATTCACCAATTCTTCTCTGGATTCCAGAGAAACACAGCGCAGAGACTGAATGTTGAGCCAAATTGCCCTATGTCATTTGCTGGAAAGAACATTTTTGCCAGGCTCAACTATGGATGCGTTGTCATTTCATCCAAAGACTACGCATTTGATATTACAGAAAATCTGCGGGAAGCCACCCGATCGGTTGCCTTGGCTCATCCAGATTATAGAACCATCACAGAGGTGCTGTTGCTCTCCAATGGTTTCTCAGAAGCCATTAGTTTAAGTCAACACCTGATGACTCTTTTTGACCTTGCCAAAGATTCACACTGTCTGCCCAAATCTGTCCAGAACAGCTGGCTTTTGGTTTTGCAAAGTCTCATCACAGTATCTGCTAAAAAGAGTTTCAGTAAAGAACACGTTTCATTTGAGGGAACATCATTAGCTACATATTGCAAGCCTCAGATTGCTCCACACAATACAATCGATGAAGTGTCCCAGACAGATCGACAAAATATTAGTTTAAAGGGCATTAGTCAAATCAGAGCCATTGTACGAGGGGTGATAGAGGAGAAAGCTGCTGTCAATGCAATCTACAAGGTTTTATTACCAGCACTCAATGAGTGTGGGATGGCCTCTGAGTTCCGCAGAATATGTGAAGAAACCTTTCCAACGGCACGCTCATTTATTTTCCCCCCGCAAAATATTGAGGAGAAAGAGCAGAACCTACTTCAAATTGCAATTACTGAAGAGCTAAAAAGAACTGGGCTTTCCACTGATACACAAATGATTTCCAATGTGCTCGCCCTCCACGAGGCCTTGAAATTCTCACAAGCAGTTCTGCTTCTCGGGCCTTCAGGCTGTGGAAAGACAACATGTTACCGGGTTCTTGCAGAGTCACTTCGCAGACTGGCTACCAGGGCAGGAGATGTTCTGAATGAAGCAGGCACAACACATGTAAACACCCTTAAATCAGCTCACAGAAATCCTGTTTCGATGTGGAGCCCTGTGGAAACTGTGATCTTGTTCCCCAATGCCGTGACCGACCAAGAGTTCTTGGGTAGCCTCTGTGAAGAGAGAGGATGGTGTGATGGAGCTTTCACCAAAGTGCTCAGAGAAGCAGAGCATTGCAGCAGTATGTTCCCCAAACATAAGAGGGCCAGGGACAGGACCCAGAAGGTGAAGTGGTTAGTGATGGATGGGGAGCCCCTAGGGCAGCCTGGCTGGTTGGATTACTACAGTAGCCTTTCCAGCCCTGAGGACCCTGTGCTGTGCCTGCCCTCCGGCGAAAGGATTTCGCCAGGCCAGTCAGCATTGAAGCTCCTGGCTGAGTTAACAGATCTCAGTGATGCTTCCCCATCTTCCGTGACACGGTGCAGTGTCATGTATTTCATCGCCACTGATTTGTGGAAGTCAGTGTGGAAGGCCGAATTGGATGCTCTCAGTAGAGAGGGCTCACTGGATCAAGTGACCTTGGCCATGTGGAATCGTCTGGCAGAAGACCTTTTCAGCAGGACGCTCCAATCACTTCAGCAAAACAATCTGACCTCTGCAATGTACAGTGAAGGAGATAAAAACTCTTCTAACACTGTGAATGGACTCAGAGAAGTCATGTCATTCATCAGGATTCTACGTGCCCTACTTGAGGATTCAGGAGTTGGAACTGATTTCAAAGATTCAGCAAAAACGCATGAGAGCGACGGTATGGCACACTCTTCTGTTTTTTCATTCAATGTTATGATATTAATAATGATAATAATAATTGTTATAATAATAAGAGGATATAACCCTTACAGGCGTACTTCATGGAGCTCACTCACAAAGCACAGATGACCTCAACGACAGCAAACATCTGGAGCTTCAAGCCAGAAACATCTTTCTGCTGGCCTACATTTGGGGATTTGGCGCACATCTGCATCCTCGGTAAGGAAATTATAATTGAAATGGTTCTTTTGGTTCAGGTTCAGGTTTTAACCACATTTTAGCCCAGACTTGAACACATTACACTGCTGAAGTATAACTGTCAATCCTATTTTCCCATAATTTTGGGTCTAACTGACTAATGCGGACAACAATCTTTTAAATTGGTCCAGTATTGAGCAAGAAGCCATCAGCCGCGATACGTCTGCAGTGTAAACCTTTGGGGTTATATCACCGCTATACCAGATAAGTGTCTGAGAACATTATGGAAAGGATCCCTACAGAAGAATGCAACGTTTTTCATTACCTTTCACTTGATCCGCTTTGTTTGTTATTGTGTCTAATCAAGGAAAAGAACGGTGGAAACATGAGTGAGAGTGTAGACAGGAGAGTGTTTGTTGTGTTGGACTACAGAAAGCGTAGCTTATTGTTATTGCTGAATATATAGCTGATTTCGACAATGTGGGTGGAGGGGATCATTTCCATAATGTTGTCAGACCCTTATAATAACAATCTCAGTGGTAAAACAGCACTTTTAGAGGCGGTACATGGCGAGGACAGGGGGCTAATGCCCCAAAGGTTTACATTGCAAGTTGTTTCGTGGCTGACGGCTGAAGTGCTCTCACTCAATACTGGAGCAATTTAAAAAAATGTTGTCCGCATTAGTCACTTAGACCAGGTTAGTCCAGGTTAAAAAATCCCGAAGTTATCCTATGCACTTGTACGTATGTTGTCTGTCTCACATGTCCTAATGCACTGTAACTCGTACCATGTGAACGAGTTATTTGAATTTAAACGATATGCTTTTGTGTCCCTACTAGCCACTGGCCACAGTTTGACCAGCTGGCCCGCAGGGTGCTCTTTGACAGCAGGTATAGGATTGAGGTTCCAGGCGAAGAGATCATCTTTGAGCACTTTTTCAGCCTGACTGAGAGGACCGTTGGTGAGGTCATCAACAGTATTAATGGCCCAAGGAGTTATATTGCTCAGTTGCCCTTTCCGACTATTCCCAAGGTATGTTGCAAATGTTTAGACTTTTTACACATCTGTACTCATAAAAACATTCCGCTTTGTATAAAAGCATCTGTCAAATAACTGCATTGCAAATCGGAATTCTTTCACTGTGTTCTAAGCCCAAACTCATTTATTGGTCCAACATCATTCCGTCTTATAGTTTATCAGATTTGTATGTTTATTCACTCAGCACCAGAGACATGCGTTTCTGCTGCATCGCATGCTGGAGGCCCGTCATCCGGTGCTGCTGGTGGGGGAGGCAGCGTCCGGGAGAACCTCTCTGTGCAGAGCTCTGCTGAGTGCGAACAGACCTCACGTTAGCCTGCCGCCCAGTCCGCTCCTGAGCCACCGAGATGTCCGCATCACTCTGAATAACATGAACTTCCACAGGACGTCTACACGTACAGCGAGAGTGGTAGGGGCCAAACAGTCTGGTCTTGTTCTGTTTGTGGACGACCTGCATGATGCCCCCTGTGGTGAGTGAGACATACGTATCTAAAAGGACAGGGTTAGTGCCAATCATAATTAACAAAATGTCAACCTTAGTAGGTTTCATTATATTTTATAAAATATTATAAAATGTTCATTCTGTACAAGATAAATCATTCTATTATATGTAAATATTTCACAATGGCTGTTCCTGTTTTTTAGATGCTTTCGGAAAAGCTTCCATGGCTTTGGAGACGTTGCGAATGAGTATGTCCACAGGAGGAGCACCAACCCCTGACAGCTGTCATTTTAAGTTGTTAGCGCCAGGAGCCATCAACTACCTGGCCACCTGCCTCTCCTCTTCCAGGGGGTCTCATGGGATCAGTTCCCGTCTCTCTCGCCTGTTCTCCATCTTTGTCCTCCCTGCGCTCTCCGTCAAGGTCCTGTTTTCAATCCATGCTCCCACACTGCAGCTCTGGCTCAAAGATGTGCCCCACGTGCCTAGCACTGTTGATATGGCATACTGTATCATCGCCGCGACTAAAGAACTGTACCATGCTGTGTGTGAACACTTCCCTCTCACAGAGCAAAGGCCCCATTTCATGTTCTCCCATCACGACCTGCAGAAGGTCTTCTGGGGAATGAGTCTTTGCCGCCAATCGCAGAATCAGACCCACAGACTTGTTGGCTCCCAGACTGGGCATTCATCCAAGACTTGGTATTCTCAGGTCCCGTCGGAGCCCCTCGCAACGGTCCTCGATATTACCCGTCTTTGGATGCACGAGTGTCTGCGTACCTTTGGCGACCGGCTGTGCTGCGAGGAAGAGAGCATGCTGCTGTTGTCACTGATATCCAGTGTATCTGAGAGGTATTTCACCTGTGGATACATTGGAGATTACCATGCACTTCAGTCCACTGTTTGTACTATCCCCACAGAGATACCACTCAGCCCTGCAACAGGAAGTTTGGAGACAGCCAATCAGAGTGTGGATATGCAAGATAATGGTGAACACCAGAGTGAAGCATTACCTGCACAGGTGTATAATGAGGCTATGATTACTTTGACAACCTTACAAGGTTTAGAACACATGCCGAGTGGCTCTAACTCAGTACAACAAGAGGCCAGCATAATTTGCAATAGCAATACGCAAGATAGTTTGCCCGATTATGAAGAAGAAACTAAACAAAATCCAAAGGAAGAGCAACAAAAAGCTAAAGAATTACTGCAGCAAGATTTGAACCTAAAAGAAGGTAGAATCCTAACTCCCTCGCCGCCAAAGGAGCCAAAACCACTTAGTCAATCAGAACGGAAGAGGGTCCATACCTCCACAGAACTACCTGCTCAACCTGAAAGCAATGACTCTGACAAACCAAGCCCAGTCCCCCCTCTACTGCTGGCCCAACACATTCAGCACATGGTGGAAACTATGGATCAGATAACATATGGCCCCGACTTCTCCACAACGACTCACATGACGGCCAAAGAAACGGACTCCAGACCCAACCTCTCCTACCAGGGGCAACATCTGGACGAACTGATGCTGCGTTTATCTGCAGCGCTCAAAGAGGTAACGGTGGATTGTGATGAAGCGAACGGTGGCGGTATCGCCTCCAGTCACATCATCCATCTGCAGAGGGCGCTGCAGCTGCTGCACATCCTCAGGGCCATGCTGGTCCCCGGGGGCCACGGGGTCCTGCTGGCCTCGGCTAGGGCCACGGGCCGCAAGACCAACGTGCGCTTAGCCGCCCGCATCGCCGGCTGTCCGGTGATAGAGGTGCACCGCGGTAACGAGGGGAGGCTGGATCAACTCCTGAAGGAAGCGGCCAGGCAGGTTGGACGAGCTAGTGATGTGGTGATGCTGGTCCACCAGGATGTCAGCCAGACTCTGAGAGACAGGGTGCTGGTTGTGATGGCCCATGGCACTGGGCCAGGGCTGTACTCTGGACGGGAGTTGGCCAACCTCATCCCCAGGGTCACTGCTACCAAGGAGCCACTAAGAGGTCACATCCACGGACAGATTCTCCAACAGTAAGAGACAGCTTATTCTAGATATTTAATTAAAAAAGCAGTGGAATATCTGTCACTTTTCTGAATGACCTACAAATCATCATGTAGCATCATGTTCATGAGTTCTAATTTATTATTATTATGATTATTATTATTATTTGATATGAAACTGTTCGATAAGCCCCTAAAGCGTGACTATGTATTGTGTTTTGTTCCAGGTTCTTCAGGAACGTCCAGAGGAGTGTACATGTGTTCCTGTTGATGTCCTTCAGCCCAGACAGACCTAACACACCTGCAGATAACGCTCCAGACTGCAATGTGACTATAATTTCCTTGTACAGGCACACAATACTATATAGTGCAAATCTATCAAACCATATACTTCTCTGACAACGTTCAAGACCAACAGTGAACTGTTTAAGCCCCAGCCAATACACTATATGTAATACGTTTAAGTGTGCAATATGTCTGTACCTCCCCCAGGTGGAGCTGAGCAGGGCCCTCAGCCTGGCCTGCTGTGTGGAGCTCTACCAGCCCTGGACCAGGCAGTCCCTGGTGGAGACAGCTGCTCACCATCTGACCAACACTCCTCTCCTATCCTGGTTGGATGCAAAGAGTATGTTCATCCAGGTTGTGTTGTTTATGGAGTTTTATGTTGTGTGTGTCAGATACAAAGCTGTGACTGATGGGGCGTTCAAAGTGCTGCATGTATATTTCCCACGGTGGTAGACATTATGAACATGGCCCCTGACCCTTACAGCTGGCCCGTGCTGCCATCATTATGCATCTATTAGCCAGTTTGATGATCAACGGTTTCTGTATATGTGTATATCACGGTCAGGAATTAACAGGGGTGTAACCTGTCATCATAATGTAGCTCTAGTGGCCAGTCTGTCGTCAGCCATGGCAGCGATCCACCTGGCGGCATGCCGATATGCTGCCGTCTTCGTAGGGGGCCGGCTCTTCAGCCCACGCACCTACGTGGAGTTCATCGCCCACTTCTACCACCTCTGGGACCAGTTACGCACTCAAGGACTCGGACAAGCCAACAGGTTAGTGACCGAGTCAGGAACATCAATTTGAACTTAATAATAACTGAGTTATTGCCCCTGTTGTATTGATTGTAAGCTGATTACAAAGTGAGTGCTGAAAACGATTCCTGCATTTTTCTATTTTTAATGAGTGCTAATGGAACATAGATTTGTGTTCTCCAAGTATGGATTGTTCTTACATACTTGTTCTAAATTAAAACTGAACTAAATGTGAAGTCAAACTGTATTTTTTTTCTTCAGAGTTGAAAGCGCTCTGGCCTGCTTGGAGGTCCTGAACGACACTGCTCTGCAGTACAGACAGGAAGTGGAAAGACTGCAGGAGGAAGTTGGGAAATTACAGCAGGTATTGCACATCAGATGTAATCCACAGCTACCCTGTATGTGTATACATTCAGAAACACATCCAGTTTAGGGTTAGGGTTAGGGTTAGGGTCAGGGACACCTTGCTCAGGGACACCTTGACAATTTAGAATGCATATTACTTTGCTTACTCCCGCTATGCACGGAACTACCACTAATAAAACAACAACAACAAATATATATCAGTATAGTTCTAGCTAGAGTAGCTATACTCTGCTTTCTTTCCAGTTGCTTGTTAAAAACTGATAGAATTGTACTTTTTGCAGTTGCTTCAATATTGATTGTATGTTTGATTGATATAGGTAACTTTGGATATCTGCTAAATAACTAAGTGTAACTGACTAAAGGTTAACCTACATCTTCATTATCATTGAATATGTATCCCCAAAACTGTAAAACTCTAACAATATAAACTATAAACTCCATGCCCCCTGCGTTTGTTTTTTCCAGCTGGAGCAGGAGCTCCTCAGGGCGCTGGAGGCTGAGAAAGTGCTGTGTGAGGAGAGGAGGAGGAGCTGTGTGGTGGAGGAGCAGAACCTGCACCAGCTGGAGGAGCAGAGACACCTCCTCCAGCAGCAGATAGACACCTACTTAGAGGAGGTACAGTGACCAATCACATTCACCACCCACTTAGAGGAGTTACAGAAGGACCAATCGCATTCACCGCCCACTTAGAGGAGTTATATGAGGACCAATCACTTTCACCACCCACTTATAGGAAGTACAGGAGGACCAATCACATCCTGTGTTCCCTCTGGGTGTGCATAATGGAACAAGTAAACGTTAAAAAAAAGATAAATAAACCACTTTAATGTCTTTAATAACATTCTCATCTGCTCCCTCAGAAAATATGCACAGAACTTAAAAAAAAAAAATTACATTGGGACTAATGAATTTATCTCATTTAAAAAATACCCAGCAGCCTCAGTAACAGTTTAAAACATTACCAGGAAGCTGACATCTTGGTTCACAAACCTGCATGTCCTCCACTTTCATTCATTCATTTCACATCATTGTACTCCCCACCAGGAGAGTCCCCTAGTGCACTCGGGCCTGGAGGCGCTGCAGTGCCTCAGGGTGGCGGACCTGGAGGAGGTGCGTCACTACAGGGACCCCCCGGAGGGTGTGGTGAGGGTGCTGGACGCCCTGTGTCTGCTGTTCAACAGACCCTGTAGCTGGGACAGCGCCAAGCAGCTCCTGGGACAGCACAACTTCTACGAGGTGTGGACCCGC
>OMKP01010183.1:1483-16778 GCA_900302375.1 Bathygadus melanobranchus
GGGGGGGGGGGGGGCCGGAGAGTGGACATACTTCTGTGCTTTGTTGACCACGATGACCGAGCAGTCGACGGGCCGCTCGGTGTCGTAACGTCGCTGTAGCTCCTCGAAGTACTGCCGGTACAGCTCGTTACGCCGAGGGTCCTCTGGTCGCCCGCGATCGCCTGGCGGAGGGACGGCAGGAACGTTAACTCAGAATACAGACGTTGAAATACTTGAGATTTGACAATATTGATGAATCCTCCTGCACGGAAACACATAGAACCTATGCAGCGTAAACTGAATATTGATAGATTGATAGAATAAAAATGTGTACATTATATCCATTATGGGAAAATGTCAACCTTTTGAACAAGGCTGAGACTCTTATCATGGGGTGCTGGGAGGGGATGGATTTTGAGATCATCGAAGGGAATCGAGATCTTCAGCTAAAGACCACGTCTCAGATACAAGTCAATGGACCGGGACATCTGGTCTTACGTGCAACGTAACCCATAACGTGTAATGCGTTTCATTGTAACTTTTGAGCGAGAGCCTTGTATTGACACCGCATACCGTCTGGGTCACGGCGTCCATTCCATGGGTCTCTGAAGGAGTCTCTGTAGGGATCTTCCTTCTTGCGGTAGTAGTCATCGGGGGCAGCTGTGCCGCGGTAATATCGGTCAAAGTCCTCCCTGCTGGACACCAGAGTGATCCATTTCAATATAGACAAACCAGTTACAGGACCGTCAAATATTGGACACAAGAAGAATAAGGTTTCAGGAAATCTGCATCAACAGTATCATACACGACACGTTTAGAAATTGGCGATCTTGCAGAAATATCGATGTTGATTTGGTGGACGCACGTTATTTAACCAGGACCTCATAAAACACGGGTACAATGCCCATGTCTGAAATACTTTTTTATTCTCAGAGGGGTCCAATTCTGAAAAGGCGTGGGTGACAAGCGAGGAAATGAGAACACTTTGTTGGTAAAACTACGGATTTAGAGACGTCTGAAGAAGGGATTTGGGTACATTATGGTCTTCATTGAGTGTTTCAAAAGGTGGCAAATGTATCATTTGCAACCAGGCCGCAGAAAAAGCCGATTTGTGTGCCAGAATTGGAAAGCATCATCTAAAGTGGATGGTGGAAAATGTATTCTTCACTATGGGAAGAAATCCACTTGTATACCTCAATCCAAAATGATAACCGCTGGGTTTCTTACAAGTGTATCCCAGTCCCCACGCTCTGTAGCTCGTCTGGCGTGCGACCGGCCTCATGTTGAAGCTCTGTCGTAACATGAGTCAGACCCGGGCCAAGAATGGATCCAAAACCCACTGACTTCCCCCACACAGCACTTACTCATGATAATGTAGTTTTGCTTTTTGAAGCAGTTTTAGAAATTAAATGGGGAAAAACAATGTCAACTAAGTGTATTTTTAAATGTGGTGGCACTGGACAGGAGCATAGTAGTACAGCACCACTGTTACATTGTTTGGGGAGAACCCTGTTACTATGGTTAAGATCACAGAAGACATACTGCTGAGTTAAAACAACAACACTTTCTGTGCATGTAAGGGATAATGTACAGCGAGCCGGTCAGCCATGACCAGCTGGCCTTTGTGCTCCCCCTGTGGACATAGCGTGTACAACAGGAGTCTCCCAAAAGTATTATGGACATGCACATTAATGATGCAATTCTTTTTTGTTGTTTTTTTTGCAATAAATATTCCTCTCTTTTTTGGAATACAATATTCAAATTAGATTTTTAGGTCCAGCTGTCAGCCCTGGTCAGGAGCTCAAAAATGAAACACGTTTTACATGTTACTGCTCACCAGCACTAAGAGGCCAGACAATTTCTGTTAAAGACGTTAACAATTCAATGCTTTCCAGCCCTTACCTGAATGCAGGGTCTTCTCTGGGGTCTCCTCTGGGATCTCCACGGGGATCTCCTCTGGGGTCTCCTCGGGGGTCTCCACGGGGGTCTGCCCTATGGTTGCCTCTCGGGTCCTTCTCGCGGCTTTCTGAGCCCCGGTAACGGTCCTCATGGTCCCGTGGGGGGCCACTAGTCCTGGGCTCCCTCACGTCTCTGCTGTCCCGGGGCTCACGACCATCTCGGCCGTAAATGGGTGAGCGAGAGCGCGGGCGGCTATCCCTGTTGTCTCCATAACTTCCGTACGGACCTCTGCAAACATCACAACAATTAGAACAAGCCAAGACCAGTCATGAATGACCTACCAATCGTTTTAGGAAATGGGAAGAAAAAACAAAACAAAAGAGAAAGTAGGAATGTAACATGTGTACCATTCTCCCTTTGAATCCATGGCTGCGGTCAGGTTTTAGTTTTGAGTTACGCACTACAATATATATATTTTTTATATATAAACGGAGGTAGGCATACAGATGCCTTTGTTTGTCCAAAAGGACAAAGGAAAGGGGACCTTGTGTGCATTTGTGGGCGGCAGTAGCTCAGGAGGTAGAGCGGTTGTCTGGCAACCGGAAGGTCGCCGGTTCGATCCCCGGCTCCGCCTAGCTAATTGTCGAGGTGTCCCTGAGCACGACACCTAACCCTAACTGCTCCCGACGAGCTGGTTGTTACCGTGCATGGTTGACACCTCCTTCGGTGCAAGAATGGGTGAATGTGAGGCAATGTAAAGCGCTTTGGATAGAAGCGCTATATAAATAATTCATTTACGAGAGAAAAAGACGAAGGAGAAGACAATTGTTGATGCAGTTTTTAATGTCCATACACCGTATTGAGCACCGGCTTTTCCTTGTCCACGCATTAATTTGCAGCAATAGCTTAACTTGTAGACGCCGTGAAATTAAGAGGCTTCACTTTTAGTTGATGTCACCGTTTTATTTTACATTAAAATCTAAAAGTTGTGTTTCGTCAGTTTTTAATGATCCAAATTGAACCTTTTTAGACCTAGTCACCTTCCTCCTGTATTTTGTCCTGCGCAAATATTCCAGTTGTACTCTCAAATGCAATTAAGGAAGTACGATGCGCCAGGTTACGTTGTCTTTAAGGCTTTGTCCACACACGAGACCGTGGTTAAATCACATACGCATGACTCATTTAGGGATGCTTCAGTTGGAGAGGTGGTCACCAACACTTGTGGTCTTCGTACCGCAGCCAGTTGACAAATTCTACGGACGCCATCGCAGTTAAGTGACACATTTTGTGATCCATAAACCGACGCGGGTTACGACGTCCTTTTGAGAAACCAAGTGGATACGGAAACACACGTTTTTGTGCGCCTGATTGTGTTTTTGCAAAAATACAATATCATTGTAACGACAATGATAGCTAAAATCCAACATACTAAAATCCATGTTAATTTTTTATATCTGAGTAAATCAAAGTACAATAAACCAATTTACAAAGATGAAGAAACATTTATAAAATCCAACGTTCATTTTGTACGTTTTACGCAAGAAACTTTTTTGTTTTTAATGTATTTTTTTGTAATTTGGTACATACACGGATCGGGGAAAGAATCTGCAAGGAAACCCTCTTTGAGAGACAAAGACACTTGGAATTACTTCATGTTCTTTGCTTTATTTCAACACCTAAAATGTAAAAGATCAAATAAAACGTCCACACGACACGATCCGTACTTTCGACCGAGCGACAAACGGCGCTTTCTGGCCAACTTCTCGTCATTGGATTTGATTTAACCAGAGCACCGAGGTAGTTCTTCACTGCGTTACTTTACCTTCGAAGAGGGCTCGGCCGGGATTGCGGTTTAGGGTGTCGTCCCTCCACTGCCATATTTACATCTGAAAATAAACCAATCCAAACTTTCAACATAGCAACAGTTACCAAGCGTGCTTTTCACGTAAAAATGGGACTGATGACGGGAAACACTTCGGCGATCCAAAGGGGAAAATCAGCTTCAGAATTCCAAGTCCGAAAATCCCAAAATTGAACGAGTCAAAATTCTGAAAAAGATGTTTGCAGGCATTTCTGCTCATTACGCATGACTGCAATCGAGAAGGAAGTAAATAGTATAGTTCACGACGATTTAGACGGTTCATGGCGACGACGGTTACTTTTCATAAAATATGTTCTAGATAACTCGCGGAGTAATTAGAATAGATTTTTTGTGTGTTTATAAAAAAAAGTCACGAATAATTTTGAGTTGGTTTGGCTAATTACCGTACCAAAAATGGTTAAAAGATTTTCATATATACATCTATAGAGATATAGATTTAGATATATATAGAACATTATATAGAATTCCTGAAAGTTAGATTTTAGTCACTTGCAACAGAAAACAAAAACAAGATACAATTTGTTTAGACAGCTTGTTAAGGAGTCTATTTATTGCATATAAAATACTGAGTAAAACATTCAAAGAAACCGTTCCGCAACCACATTTAACAAACAAATGTTCCTCCATACGCATAAATAAATGTACATGTGTACTACAGTGTTTGGCTATTTATTTGACGCTACTCTGCCTTGCTTATACCAATAAGGAGTGCTTCTTCTTGAGCTAGCCAGTCACGTCTATTATTGTTTGGTCTTACCTATTTTATAACCTTTATATATTCGACCTTTATGGCCCGCCTTTGCAGCTTCCGCTTCCTCAACACGTTCAAATTGCACAAATCCAAACCCACGGAACATGGACACCCCTGAAAAAGGATTAGTTCAGTGGTACACACTTTCCAGATAACACTTTAGGCCTTTTACAAATTAGAACAACAGTCTGACAAAGCATAAGTGTTTCCTCTGCATGCACCCAGCACTGGCACAACAAACAGTTACATTACTTTAAGGACAACACCAATCTGGGTGATCGAACCGTGCACTCTGGTCTTTGGGACAAGACATTTTGTAAAGTCCTTGTACGGCCATTCACTTATTTCGTCAACAGACACTATACCGACCGACTCACATTGATTTCAAGAGAATTTGGACAAATTATATTGGTAATGGATGTTTTAGTGGAGCCAGGAGAGACAGTGGCAATGGTTTGATCACCCAGACCGGTATTGTACCTTAACAAAGTTTAATGTAGTCAGGTGATGTTAGACCTGTGAAAGTAATGTCCATGCTGTAATGGAATTAACATTAAGAAACAATGTTGTTACATGCCATATCATGTTATTTGTCAAGTTTAATGTGGCATGATTACAATTTATGAATCCACAATAATAAATCATTGAATTAACAAATGGCCACAGAGGAAACACTGATGCATGCAATTGGGAAATACAAAGAAAAACACAAAAGAAAAACAAAATGTATTCAACTACTATTACAAAGCCAAGCACAATCTTACCGGAGATAGATTAGTCAAAAATACAACTTTCCGTAATATTCACCCACTTTGGTATACAGCCCCAAATACTGACCGATTATCTTTCCGTATGGGCTGAATATGTCTTCTAAATCCTTCTTTTCCATATCTGACGTGGGCAGATTGCCGACAAAAATCCTCCTCTCCATATCTCTGGGATCTTTACTGCTGCAGGAGCGGGAAAAGTTCCCCGGAGATGAGCTGCGACTTCTTCGGCGAGACATGACTAGATCCAAGGAACTCCTTTTTAAGGTTTCGGGTTTTTTTTAAATGTTTTAAAAATGCTTGCTCGTACGTATGTGTTGCGCCTTTAAAATGCCGTCCACAACCCTGCAAAGTATCAGTGGGGCAACAGAAAAAGAAAAGAAATTCCATGGATGGACAAACGTTAAAACTTGTGCAGAACGTCCAGACGGCTAGAGTTCTGAACAACATCGAGACATCGAAATTCAGACTGCGGGAATTCAAATGAAATTTTGGTACGTCGAATCGTAAATTGTTTTTTTAGAAAAGGTCAGTGGATAAAAGTGGCGAGATACTTCAGATTCATATAAATTTTACGAATGCAAATGTGAATTGTTGTAGTCATAAATAGGTTTGATCTGCAATATTCTTTGTTTCGGAAATGCTGGAGGTTTCCACTCTTACAGATCAAGATGACATTTTTGTTCTGTGACCTTTGTCTTCATAGCCATAGCCAAGTTCAAAAGATGCACACAATTTGACGGAAATGTTCAAAAAGTGTGAAATTAATTGAGTCAGGAATGTCTCCGAAAATTTGAAAATTCTAGAAATGTTTCAGTAACCAATTTTCATAAGCTTAAAACGTTTCAGTTATGTAGTTGCATTGATATAATACAACTTCAAACTAGAATAAAAAAGCAAAACAAGACGGCAGCAGTCCAATAATGCAGCCTTTCAAAAACGATCTATTGTACGTTGCATTTATGTTAACTGGGTTTCATAGTATTGAAATTTGACATTTATTGCATAGATTATATCATGAAAATAGATATGTGCAATTGCAAATTAGATTTTGTTTTGTGTGTATCCCAATGCATACCAGTTCTGAGAGTAACCCAATGCATACCAGTTCTGAGAGTAACCCAATGCATACCAGTTCTGAGAGTAACCCAATGCATACCAGTTCTGAGAGTAACCCAATGCGTACCTTGTTTCCTCTCTGGCTGTCCTCTGTGTTGCTCCCGCATAATAATGACACTGCTGTCTTCTAATTCTGCACAAGAAAAAGGTACATTTTGGTGGATAAAGCTGCAGGTTATATTTCAATTCCTATTTACCGTTTAGCCATTCTCCTTTGTTAGGTTTTGTCTCTATAAATGTATTTATTTTACTTTCAATGTGGTTTAATTGCCTGTATTCTAATAGTAGGCTAATATACACCAATCAGCCACAGCATTAAAACCACAGGTGTGCCATATCCTATCGTTCACGATTTTAATATTATTTATATTTTATACAGAATCTGAATCTCACTCTGTGTTGCTGTTTACAAACTAAAGAACATTGTTTAGTTTTTACTGAAGGCAAACTGTTACATTTATGCTCACACATTTTATTTTGTTGTATTTTATGTTATTCTTCAATTGTAAGTTCTTGAAATTAATAATAAAATATTTTTCAGTGTTTTATCATATCATCAAGTATATCGTTATTGCAGAAATACTCTGAAATATCGTGATACTATTTTAGGGCCATATCGCCCACCCCTACACAGGTAAAATGACTAACATTGATCATCTCATTACAATGGCACCTGTCAAGGGGCGGGATATATTAGTCAGCAAGTGAACAGTCAGTTCTTGAAGTTGGTGTGTTGGAAGCAGGAAAAATGGGCAAGCATACGGATCTGAGCGACAACAGTCAAATTGTGATGGTAGACGACTGGGTCAGGCCATCTCCAAAATGACAGGTCTTGTGGGGTGTTCCCGGTTAGTAGCTACCTCAGTGGTCCAAGGAAGTACAACCGGTGAACTGGCAATAGGGTCATGGCTGCCCAAGGCTCATTGATGCACGTGGGAAGCGAAGGCTAGCCCGTCTGGTCCAAACCCACAGAAGAGCTACTGTAGCACACAGCTTGCTACGTATGGGGCTGCATAGCCGCAGACTGGTAAGAGTTCATGCTGACCCCTGTGCACCGAAAGCGCCTACAATGGGCATGTAAGCGTCAGAACTGGACCATGGAGCAATGGAAGACTGTGGCCTGGTCTTTTTTTCTTTTACATCACGTGGATGGCCAGGTACGTGTGCGTCGATTACCTTGGGAAGAGACGGCACCAGGACGCACTATGGGAAGAAAGCAAGCCAGCGGAGGCAGTGTGATGCTCTGGGCAAAGTACTGCTGGGAAACCTTTGTCCTGGCATTCATGTGGTTGTTACTTTGACATGTACAAACTACCTAAATATTGTTGCAGACCAAGTACACCACTTCATGGCAACGGTATTCCCTGATGGCAATGGCCTCTTTCAGCAGGATAATGCACCCTGTCACAATGCAAAAATTGTTCAGGAATGGTTAGGAGGAACTTGACAAAGAGTTCAAGGTGTTGACTCGGCCTCCAAATTCCCCAGATCTAAATCCGATCGAGCATCTGTGGAATGTGCTGGAACAACAAGTCAGATCCATGGAGGCCACAACTTGCAGGACCTAAAGGATCTGCTGCTAATGTCTTGGTGCCAGATACAACAGGACTCCGGGTCATAGCTGTTTTGATGGCACGAGGGGGACGTACACAATATTTGACAGGTGGTTTTAATGTTGTGGCTGACCGGTGTATGTACTATAAGTGTGATTAGGCATATATTATGAAATTATAAATGAAGCCACACATTTTCAGCAAAACATAATACATAAAACAATATTGCTTAGGAAGATTATAGTTTTTGACAGCCATCTTTTGCAAAGCAGATTAATGAAATATGCCATATTGCACATGCATTGTACACAGAAATGTCATCTGGATACAATACCCATGTCGTGCAAGAATCAACTACTTGTATTCGTTAACCCATTTTAGTCGATACCTCTTGCTCAAAAGTGATTTCAACTTGAAGGCGAATTGGTTTCTATTAGTTATGGGTGAGCTCACCTTGACGAAGGGTCGCTTCACTAAGGCGCCGTCAGCTGACCTGGGGCGCCAGTAGGATGAATGGGGTCTGTTTATTAATACGCATTCATGCTACATCTTTAGTACCGCTTTTAACTTAAAAACACGCCACGTCCACATTCCCAGTGTTGTAATGCAGTACGACGGTGCAGGTTAAACTGGATCCTCGTGTTTAGTCGTTTCGAGGGCCACCATTAGCTAACCAGCTGTTAGCTACATAACTAAAATGCCACAATTTACTACATGCAAATTCATTCGCCTGAACGCCTGCAGGAATTCCGCTAATCCGCCTCGTTTTCCGCTGTACATTTATAACCGACGTGTTTGTATTTACCTTCGATTTTTCTTGATCCTTCTTTAGTTTAGATTATCTCGAAGCCAACATCTAGCTCGTCGCCGCTGTCCAGGCGCTAGCACAATGCTCTTCTTCTCTGCTGACCACCTCGCGCTCGGACGGCACTACTGCCGCGTAGTGGCTTGTCCAATTACACGTTTCTTCCATAGACAAAAGCAAGCACCGTTATTGTATTATTAACAAGCAAGTGGTGGAAAGCAACGAGGTGCATTTACTACAGCACTTGTATTTTACTGGAGTACTTCTATTTTCTGCTACTTTATACTTCTACTCCACTACATCTCGGAGGCAAATATTGTACTTTTTACTCCGCTACATCTATCTGACAGATTTAGTTACTAGTTACTTTGCAGCTCAAAATTAACAATACAAAATAGAATCAATAAGTGAATTATGATATTATATCAATAAGGCTTTATTGGTCCCCCGGGGGAAATTCACAAGCTAACCAGCAGTATGTAAAGTAATATATAAAATATAAATAAAGTAAAATTAGCTTCACATTTACCAACTGCAACATTAAAGCAATGAACACATTAATGCATCAATAAATATAATCCAATAATATAATATATATTATTCTGAAATGGCCCATTGTGCATAATAAGTACTTTTGGTGCTTTAAGTATATTTTGATGCTAATACCTTTGTACTTTTACTTAAGTAACATTTTCAATGATTTACCTGTAAGAGATTATTTCTAGTGTGGTATTACTACTTTTAGATCTGAGTCATTCTTCCACCACTGTTAAGTGTCTGGGACACTGGAGTTGGTGTCCGTTAGCTTTATAGTACTTGTGTGTTTGTTTGATTTAAACCCTAACCCTAACCCTAACCCATTTAAGTGCCCATACCCTACCTAGGCTATCCCTAGAGCAAAATTCCTGTCCCTGCTCCTACATGTCACTTTTAGCAGTACACTCATAGCACAATGTACACTAGCATGTACAATGGACTGCTAAACATGAACAGATAAGCACATTGGTTTGGATCGTCTCAGCATTGACCTTGCGAAAATGAACATAATACAAAATAGAGTGGGATTTACAGCACACAAATATGCAAAATTTTATTCTAAGGCAAAAGGGACATCCAACATTGTGCACAATGCATATCTGTTAATCTTAATTCATGTTAATATGATGCCTATGTGATATGGCCAAGCAAAGTGAGTTAACTTGTACTAACCCCCAACTAAATGTAACCGTTTCTTAGTGTAGAAATGTATCTTGCCCAAGACCCCATGGTTTAGAGATGAGGGAAAGGCTTGCACTGTAAGGCAGCTATAGTCTGCTTTAGGGCTGGGCGATTATTTTATATTGTCTTTCTGTATTTGACTTGCATCATACAGACCCAAACTAACACAATGCTTTAGCGTGATATACAGTTTTACAGTACGTTTTGATGAGAGCCTGAGGTATGTCCTAAAATTCCCAATAAGAGGCATATTTTTCATTGAAAAACTATTGTACTAGCATACCACATTCTAATTCCAAACTGGAATTCAATTCTTTAACGTGGGATTTGTTTATCTATTTTCATAAGCAGCCATTCAGATATGCCAAAACCGTGTCATATGCGGGAATTCTTTGTGAAGATCTTTCATATTGCCCAGCCCTAATCCGTGTGTAATGTAATGAATGACCCATCACACCTAAAACGGAGCCGTTCTATGGCGTTGCCATTGCAGCATAGGCACCCTTTGCACCAATGGCAGCTTGTAAACTGTCCACCCCTCCTGCGGTCCGCTGTCCCACACTGTCCAGTCCGTTCCGCCTCAGCGGGGTCAGCTTCCTGAGGCACCGTAACGACGGCAGCGGCTGGTTCTGTGCCCTGAGCATCATGTACCCCTTGACCCCGCACGCTGCCCGCAGCTGCCGCGCCTTCTCCATGGTCTCGCTCGACCACTTGACGCCTCGGCCGCTCTTCCGGCCGAGCCTCGCCAGCTGATTGGCGTTGAACACCTTCTCGATGTTCTGCACCAGGTTCTGCTTCTCCCGCTCCAGCCTGTGTTTCTCCCGCCGCTCGGTCACCACCGCTCTGAGGAGTACGCCGATCCTCTCGTCCTTCTTCCTCATGGCGTCCTTCAGATGTGCGACCTCGCAGCCCGGCGAGTCAGTGTTCGTGTTCGGCGCGGAGTCGCCGCGCTCCTTGGTGTATTTTGGCCGCGGCTCCGGCGAGGGCTCACATGGCACCAGCGGTAGGTCCTCGTCATCGAGCGGCCGTAGAAAAACACAATGTAGAGGCAGTCCGAAATTCTCCGGTTTTAGAATGGCTTCGCCTGGGCCGTCGTCCATGTTGAAGTGGTACCCTACGATGGGAAATAATGTTAAATTAATAAAGATATGGTTGTCATTGTTTTACATTTGATACCAGAATGATTTGTATCGATTGGTTCTTTTGAGCAAGGGAAGCACCTGGCTTGTTTTTGGACAAGAGGTCAAAGTCAGCAATAACAAAAGAATAGATAGACTATTATTATAGATTACATGAATAGATTTACAGACAACATCCTTTAATAAAGTTTGTATGCATAGCTGTGTAGTTGTCATCCTGCCTCACAAAAATCCGCTCGCTACAATTTATGTTTGGCAAAAGTGTGTTGTGTCACAAGCGGGACACAAGTGTGATTGGACTTTGCACGGAAGAAAGTTCAAGAAGGGCCGATGAAATGCAGACGATTGGGTGAGTATGACTTCTGACGAAGAGCATGTACACTTGACATTTAATCAACTGCTGTTCTTACCATGGTCCTCTTTCTCCGTGGGCCCCTTCTCTGAACTCTGGCTGTAGGAGTGCTCAACACTGTGTCTCTCCGGCAGAGGGGAGTGAACCAGTGTTTTCGTCAAATTCTCCACTATTTGTCGTAGCGTCTTGTTCTTCTTAAAGTGGGTGAACTTGGTCGGAATTGCGTTGGGCTTCAACTTCCGTAAGTTGTCCATGCGCCTGGACTCGTACTGCGACTCCTCAAAGTGGTCCTAAGAACGGTCAGAATAGAAATGGGATTTGGTTATTCTTCAGCTAATGTAAAACGGCGTAGTTAAATGGATTATACAGCAACATGATCATTGACAATACCTTAGTCGCGACAAAGTTAATCAAAAATCATTTCATATTTTTTTCAGTTGGCTTTTCATTGGTTGCCTGTTCAATGTTCTCCATAACTGCTCAAGTTCAGATACCAAAGGTCAGCTGTTCAGGCACCAGTTGCTTAGCAACAGACCCACTGCAGAAATGAATACGACTTTGAGTGGAAGAAGAACAAACTATACAATCTGTACGTTTTAAACCAATCAAATATATATTTTCTAGTTTACACGTAATAATTAAATATTGTAGATCATAATGAACATAATTTGAGTCATCGTGATATACAAAGTCAAATAGGCCTAGATAATTTGTGACAAGTTGCTTAATATAATCTAGTGATTACAATATGGCACTGAAGATGTCCTTATAATGAGATGTCAACACTCAATTATCATGTTATAGGATCAACTGGCGTGGCTTTCATCTCAAGAGGACACAGAAACTAAAGGCTCCATTTGTATGATGTATTTTAGGTTCAAAACTAAGTACAGCAACGTAACCCGAGGGGGCATACTTTTTGAACAATGTATAGGGTTTAATAACAATGTATAACAATAAAAAAGGGTTTGTAATGATCGGCCTTCGCCATGGCAGCACACCCGACAACTGAGTCAAACGTACTGGACTAATTGACAAAATAAACAACTGCCATTTGCCATGTGGACATTATTAAATAAGCCATGGTCGCCATGTGTGTGTCAACTCTATGCCAATGTCGTTTGGTAACTCGTTAAATAAAAGGCATTGGTCCTCGCACGGTCGGACGGAGAACAGATGTGTGGGTCAGCACCAAGGGAGTCTGAAGGAGACAGATCACCTCGCACAGCCTCGACCTGTCGTGGGCTTTCCAGTTGCGCCTTCCAACCATTTTCTCCCATATCTCTCTTCTGACCGGATCTCTGGGAAAACAGTGCAATTTCTTCCCCTTTTCGTTGCGACTAGAACAGCCCGTAGCGGAACAGCCTCCCATGTTGACAGCACACCTCACTTATAAATGAGGAGCTAACACACGCGAGACTTTCTCTAAACGGGCCAATGTTGTTGAAGTCTGCAACCCGTAGTGTCATTTGGTTTCCCAGCTTGTATTCGGTTTTTTTCTGACCAGCAGGAAACAAATTAAAACACGTGTTATGAAATTCCTGAAGGTTAACTCCACCATCCCGTCACGCCACGGGGAGAGATTGTTGGTTTGTTGCTCCTGTGGTGTCGTCACGTGACGACCGAGCTCTTCCTGCTTAAGGAGTCATGGTTGCCAGATTAGGATAAATCTGGGTTACAGACATTAGATATTTATATTATATTAAACAGTTTTAACGAAGCAATCGAACCAATTCAGGCTTAGTATGTTATCTTCTCAAATATAAAACATGCATTTTATAATTTTCATTTAATCTGGCATTGGGTTCGAAATAGCGGAATATACGACATGTTATTCCTCTTAATGTATTAATTAAGAAAAAGATTAACACAGAAACTCACTCAATTGTGTCTGTCTTTTGTCGAATGTATGTATATACTATGTCATGCACTCAACACAATATACATACATGCAGGATGTGTCATACCTGGCAACTTGGCCGACTGCTTTGTTAACAGTTCAATGAGCCAAGATGGCAGACTTCGAAGATCAGCTAACCGATGAAGAGAAGGTATTCATTTAACAATGCATGTTATGATATTCACGTGTCTCTTTTTTAAGGTTGCAATGTCCGTGCTATTCGAAAACTACCCGAATGCATCGAGGACGAAAAGGATCAAAGTAGGAGCGTATACAGTAATACGGGGCTAGCTAAGCAGCCGTATCGAGTTATGCTAATAGGTCTTACATTTCATAGTTCAGAGTTGCAACGTAAGTTTATCTGGATTATATATCGTTGTGCACATGCAGGGGCCCGAGTTATAGCTCGCATAACTCAGTCGTTCGCGAGATATCAGGATTGTCATCCTGTGGTTGATTGGTTAATTGTGAATGTATAATGTTTAGAAGTGTACATGGAGGGAAGTCGAGCTACTTCCTGCACTGATCGACGAGTAATGATTTCGCACACACAGGAAGAAACCTCCACCTCTACCACACTAACGTACAAAATAATTATTACTCTTCTTTGGCGTTTGGCGTCAGAGTTACTCATTTTAATTGTAGTGTACTGCTATAATATGTAATCGTCATCTGCCCATGTTCTTCCTGGATTACATGATTGGGCGTGCACTGGCTGATGCTGCTCCGTCATGCAGTAACTTGTAAAAATACTTGTCTACATTCCTCACTGCCAACGGCGCGAATACTGTCTGAAACTATTGATCCAGGGGTGGACATGTTTTTGTGTATAAGATGTAGTCTGTGGAGGATGCATACCCTAGCTCTACGTAAACTGTTCTGACGAGGGAAATGACACATTTAGTGTTGTGTCCTAACGCTGACCAAAATTAGTCAGCTTAGTAACATAGTAACAAGATCAGCTTGGTTGCACAACGCATGTATTTATACAGTAACAAAATGGCTTTGTCATTATAGAAGGCTTCTTGTTGGTACTGGTTTCCCAAAGCCTAGCTTGATAATAAACTCAAGTTCAGTGCTACTACCGGTCTTGGTTAACCTTAGAGAACCCCTATTCACATAGCTGCTGTAGAACTGGCCCCATCTGACTCTACATGCTTACACATGCATAAGGGCTGCTAAGAAAAGCCCCCTGGGCAACAGATCCTGCTGGCCATTTAAGGAGTGGTCAAAGTAGAGCTAACAAGCTGGAGGCCAAAAGTTAGCCCACTGCTCCCTGGGTGCCACAGGTGTCATAGGAGTTGCCTGCTGTATCCTAAAACCTGGCAATAAGGGTAGGGTAAAAGGGATTGTGACAATGAGAGCGTTTGCTACTCATAGATCCTGTTCTCTAAGGAAATGTGTTTGTGCAAGATGTTTAGTTCCTGTGTGTAGATATTAGGCCAAATAACATTGGCTTCTTATTCTTTACAATGACTGAACAGGACATGTATATGTATAACCAAGCCTATTTTCAGATGTTCACACATAAGGACCAGTGTTGACATATTAGAAACTGCCCCAGTGTGTTTCTAATGACAATATTCTGTCCTTTTCTTGAGGTGCGGATTGCAGCGAATTTTGTGATCCATGCTCCTCCTGGAGAGTTTAATGAGGTCTTTAATGGTAAGTCTGGGCTCTTTAAACTTCACTAGGCTTCTGCATTTGTGATTATTATTATTATTATTATTATTATTATTATTATTATTAATAATAATAATAATAATAATGATAATAATAATAATAATATTATTATTATTATTATTATTATTATCATTATTATTATTATTATTATCTTATATGTTATTAATTGTTATAGTTATTTGTCTTCACCAGAGTGTGGTGGAGAGGCGACTCCTCCAGGAGCAGAGGAGGCGAAGACAGGATCTCTC
>OMKP01010229.1:1583-22574 GCA_900302375.1 Bathygadus melanobranchus
CCCACCCCGATCCTAACTCATTCTACAGGTCACTCTGCCTAAAATGCCTCAGTTAATCAGATTTCTGTTAAAAGCCGTAAAATAGAATCATTGCTCAGGTGCCAAAACACACACTGCTATAATCTAGTCTTCTCTGCCTCTCCCATTACTGACTGCCACCAATATGGTGTATATATGGTGTATATGGTGGGTGTCTTGCTTCCAGCTCTGGGCTACTCCTAACTCAACAACAGATGCCCAGTGTTCTCTTCAGGGCGTCTGATCATTAGATCAACTGCAGACTCTGCTCAGCATGGAGTGCTTTACGTACGGATTATTATCGCGATGACATGTGTCGGACATCTGTATACATTTGTCAGAATAACTGTCTGCTTGGGTATACACCTTGTTGTCAGTAGGGATAGGATGGATGGTTGGTTGATTGGATGAATAGATGGATAGTTACACCCATTGTATGCAGGGCTAGGCCGCCAGCGTGCGTATTATTGCATGTAGCAGGGCAACTGCTGAAACATCAGTTGATCAGGGTAGTTGGATGGATGGATGCTTGGATGTTTGGATGGATGGATGGATGGACAAATTAATTGATGGATGGTTGGATGTACATGTAGAGACATGTCGAGATTTGCAACAGGGTTATGCATGGGCACGTAGCTACAGTGTTGATTTCATATGGACATAATCTGAATAGAGGCTGTGCTAGTGCGTTGCCTTTACTTTAGATTAAAATAAGATGATCTCTCCACAGCGCAGCGTGAGAGAAATGGAAGCTTCAATCTTGTTTATACCAGACAGTGTGTTAGGTATATTTGAACTAGGAACATTACAATAACAATGAAAACACAAACTGAAAGAATCAGAAACAACCCAGATAATATTGTTGGGGTCCTGAACGTCAATGTTGATTCTTTCAATATTTACCTATGAAAGGTAATACGGAGTGGGATCTGACCACAGGCTGGTTCAGGGATTAACAATTATATCAGTCTTTTGGTCACCTTTTTGAAAATGTTTGGGTTTCAATATTAACATAACCGTAAGAACAGAATCTCCAAAAATCCAAACCTTATGTTTTTGTGTATTTGTGGGATTGGAGGTTTATCCTCACAATGTAAAGAAAATGCAGAAGTAAATATTCCCTTCAGAGCCTAACAGGTATGCGTGTGCATATGTGTGGGAAAAGAGGGGTTCCCAATGAGCTTCAGTATTAAGCTACAGAGAAGTGGAACATGAAACCAAGGCCAGCAGTTGGAAAGGGCGTCACCTTTGTCCAGACCTGCAAGTCCATTGATACAGTTATAGTAGGAAATTCGGCCATTTGCTTTAATTTGAAACGTGTGACATGGCTAATTCAATTAATGTGTGCGTAATGTCTTACTTCACTGCTGTCATAATATGATTTTATAATGCAAGTGTGCATAGAAAAACGCTCCCAAAATAACCCTGATTAGTCACTGTATTCGTTTTATGATTTTTCCAGACATGAAGCATTTCTCTCTCTCTCTCTCTCTCTGCAGCAGATAAGCCACACTTGAGACTGCCACAAGGGCTAATCATCTCATTGTTCCTGATGAATAGCCAGCCAAAATGATTATGCACTCTACAGAAACTCTTAATTAGCAAAATCCCTTTCTCAATCAAGTATCTAAATTACATTTGTACACTTCAGTGATTACTGACCAAAAGGAGGATTCCTTCGCTGCAAATAATACATTGGCCCATAAATGGTATTATTGAATGAGTGACCACTCCCTGAATGAATCTTGTGCTAATAATTAAATTGTATGGCATATCTTGGAGTGTTAACTCAGTGGATGCACATTGACTTGCGCTGGTTTTTCAATAGGCTTTTAAAGCAATTAAGTGATGGGCCAGGACATTAATTTGTCTTTTCCTGGCCATTGATCGCTCTCTTTTCTGGCTCCTCCAGACCCGTTTACTTCCTCTTCTGAAGATTTGCACTCAGTGTTACCTCCTCACGCACATAACTCCATTTCAGACAACAGATTCACAAAAGATGAAAGGACTGAGCTGTAGCCTACACACACACACATGCACACACGCACGTACACGCATGCACACACACACACGCACGCACACGCGCATACACACACACACACACACACACACACACTACTGATTTGTTTATCCTATACCAAAATTATGTTTAATGATCTAAAATGGCCTAATTAATTTACGTTATTGATTCAACAACGGATGTTGATAGCTAGCAATACAATTACCTAATTGATTCACCGTGAAAACCATCAGAGCTTTGCTCCGAGGTGGACAATGATCTTGCTGCTTTAGTGTTGTGGATGGCAAGTTAGCTACATAGCGATTTTTATCCATAAGCTACATAGCGATTGTTATCATAGTCAATCGTGTAGCTATAATGCTCTGCATAATCATGGTGTTCCACATAAATTATGGATTGTAGGTTTAATTCAACTTAATATAGTTTCCGTCATGCATGTGCAATTATTTATTGACCTCAACCAATTAATTGTTCCTTCCACCTTAGATAGAATAAATAAATCTTGTCTGACTTAAGTTTACAGAAGAGGTGCCCTTTAATCTTTTAAGTCATTCCCTACGTCCTGTATTCATGTGAAAGACGATACGATCCACAGTGGTAAGAGGTAGAACACCACCACCTAGAGGACATATGCAGACATGCCCGTTCTGTACACTCGCTTCACTTAATAAATGTACTATAGGCCTATTACACTTTAGAAATACTTAAGATGGGTACAGCAAGATTGTCACTGATTTGATTACATTTTCAATTATTTGTCTTTCATTATTTAGTCTTGTGTCCATGCTAAAGGATATAAAGGACAATAATTGATATAAAATATATACGATAATAAGGTATACAAATAAAATATAGAAGTAAAACAGACAAAGGGACAAATATCTCGGTGCCCTCAAAATGAGTTGAACATGTAAAGAGACGCAGACTTTATTTTTAATTCCTGAGCACCAGAACAGAGATTTGCCAGGGTTGAAAAATGAACCGCTACACTAGAAAGTACTTTTTTATAATTGTCGTTGGTTTTTTTTACACTAGAAAGCTAACAATGTGCTGTAATCTATTAGTATCCCAGTTATTAATCAAGTGGTTGCCAGGCAGCCAGCAGCGGCGCGGTGATTTAATGGCCATAACAGCATCTTCTCTCCACTCAAGCATCTGCATTCCATTTGTTTCTGTTCTACGCGAGCCCTAAATCTTAACAACCCGTCACCATACCATAATATTAGGCCAATAATCAAAGTCAATTATTGTCCTCTCAACCTATCTCTTCTGCCTCACTCCCCACCCCCAGACACACCCACACAGCCACACACCCACACACCCACACACGCCACCCCCACCAATTAAACTCAACCTGAAAACAACAGTTTATTGCAGGGCCTCACACTCGTTCTTATGTTATATATATATATAACATATTCTTCTGGGGCTCCCTAGGTCACATACGGAGAAAATGAGATGGGGGGTAAAAAAAACCAAAACAACACACGTGATTGTGGATGAATGATAGACATACCCGTGCTTTCTTTTCAAAAAATACTCATACAGACCGATTAAGCCCAAATCAGAGCTTCGGAGCGCACCGCAGTCTTGTGCACATCATCAAAAAAAAAGCAGCTCTTTAAGTCAAGCAGCCGTATGACAGACGAGCACTTTCAAGCACAAGGCCAAGGTATTGTGCGTGCCATAAAGTCTGCTTTACAGGGACTGTGATAAATGTTGTTTAGAGCGATTTAAGCGGCCCTTATGCTAGTGTCAGCACCTGACCCCTCGGCAGTGATAAAGCTATCAGCTAGAAAGAGTTGAAACTGAAGTGAAATATGGAGGAAGAGACATAAGTAAAGCCCTGCATGACTGGCAGCTTTCCAGTCCTGGAGCGGAAAAAAGCTTTCAGCGCTGTTTGCCCAAATTCTGAGAAAGAGAGAGAGAGACAGAGATTTCAGGAAAGGGAGGGTAGATGATTTACATTTAAAGGATAGCTTTGAGAGATTAAATTGGAATCTAATTGAATGCATGTATTAAGCAGGTGAAATGTACTGTTATACAAATGTCCAGTTTTTTGTTTTGATTTTAAGCAGGTCTGTTGGCAGCAGGCTGGGTTCTCACCTGCAGGGTAACGTCGTAAAATACAGCGAACCTGTGACCAGTAATTAGGCCTTTTTTTTTCCATGGGACGGTCTGTGGTTCCTGGGTTTGAGTTAAGTCTGTGTTTGCGGTTCCATAAATACACCCACAGATCCACAAGAGGCCCGGGAAAACACGCTAACAACAAAACTATAGCTGGGACGAAAAGAAATACAAAGTGATCCGTTTCTCAAGCTGTTCCTTCCACTATTGCTTCATGCCGGGAGAGGATCTACCACACTAAACCACAAGATAGAGAGCACATCTAATGCAGCCACCATGAAACGAGTCCACAAAGAGTTCAAGTGATGCCAAGAGAGAAGCACTGTGCTCATACGTTTTATCCCTTCATCTTCACAGGTTATTCTTTTAAGAGGGCCCCTATACACCCCGGAAGGCCCTTAACTGCCAACACTACGAGCCCGGTGCCTATAATACACACCCTGCCCCAGCTGAGTAGTTGGCGTTGTCATGTGAAATTGAGACCTATAGGTTGCAATCAGCCTGCAACACTGCAAATCGTGCCCCCTCAGAGAGAGAGAGGGTCACCTCTACTGCCCGTCCAGGGCTTCCTCTGTTTCGGACCGCCGTTCAAGCCCTCCGACTGCCCTGTGTTTTATTCCTGAATCCTCACACACTCGTCACGTGGCCCCTCCATCGCTTTCCACGCCCAACTCTCTCTGATTGCCGGGTTCCACTTTCCCGGCCAATCACCACTTACAACATCTCGTCTTCCATGACTTTATGACATTATTACATGCTTTTATCACTGCCATCAATACCGGGCCCACCACCACTGAGAGAAGCTTCACCATCTGACCCAAACTGGGCCCAAACCTTTGGCTTAGCTGGCAAAATACATGGCACCTGCTAATGCGGAATTTATTTCCAATTATCTGATTTTTAGAGAGAGCTGAACCTCTGCGCAGCGCATAGGAAATGTAACTCACTGCATATGTAGCCGGACATACCGTCAACGTTTCAGTTATATCGGACTGATAACAATTATTGAGCAACTTGGCTGAGGCCGGGGTGTTGTTTTCTTCCTCACATTCTGACTGCTCAGTGTTGACCTTGACACGAGAGGTTTAAACATTCAACGAAGCATGTTGTTGTGGAAATACATATGCACTGTTGGAAACTATCTTCACTGTGGAATAAAGATATGTTTGCATGGGGTAATTGCATTCTTTCATTACTGACTGAATGTACGTGATTTAACTTGATTTCTAAACCCCTTTGATTGATTTGTATAATACATTAAACTACTGCATTTAAAAAGTCAGACAAAAAGTGTGTACCACATTAATACACATTAACTTGGGCGTACAAGCTTGTTGAATATGGAAGAATATTAAGATGATTGAGGTGTAATCTCACAATAGGCCATTCCAATGTCAAAGGCACACTGCATGAGTGTCAATTACTATTGACATCATGCTAATTGCAGCTGAATAATTAATACTTAGTGGCTCTAGTCTGAAAGGAGGTCTGAAAGGGTGAGCTGGATGGCAGGTCTCTGCTCTCTGCACACTAATTGGTAATTATATATATATATATATACGTTTTAGTTTATTGGGTGATATCACTAGAAATTGAGCTGGTCAGGTGCATCATTAGTAGAATCAGAATGGTCTACTTCAAGTTGTCTAGAATCAGAAGATTACACAAATTCTGTTAAGCGACCACATCATACTGACCAACTTAATACTTGTACTGTCCATAAAACAGTATCATAGCATGTGTACTGTATCTTATTTATCTTATTGATGTGTATCTTTTTTACGTCAATATGGCATCTTCCATGTTGAATTCTACTGTATTTAGATTTTCAATAATTAGTTAATAGTTATCCTATTAGGCAATAGTTATCCCCTTTAACAGGTTAGATGTTTAAAGAGAGTAGATTGTTTGGAGTGTAACGAACTCGTTTTTGTCATAAGTAAATAACAAATAAAGATATAAATGTCATTTTGATTTGGTTTCAATATTTTACTAGAATCGCGCAGGTGCATTGGTCAAGGAGACTAGGCGAAGATGACAGTTAGTATAATACAATATTGCCATCTAGTGGTGCCATCAGAGGCAACATAAGTGTGCAAGTGGGCCTAATGTAAGTGTTACCCATCAACGTACATCTCTGTCCGATCTCATTACGTTCTCGTATTGTGAATTAAATATGAAAAAATAAGAAGATAGAATAACTATTCTATGAATAATTGTACCAAATAGTATGTATTTAGATTAATTATATTTGATAACAACTTCACGCATGAATGGTGTATAATGTCTCTCCTCCAAATGATTCAAAGGAAGCTATATGTGGGTTAGGTTATATCATATTCATATTATCATATCACATTCATATCGTTGTCACAATGACACAACAGAATTATTTTAGGGGGTGGATACACACAGCTATGTATTTATTCCTTGCTTTTTACGTTGAATTATGTTAGCTAACTCTGAGACGATATATATCATATTCTACCTCAGCAAAGAGATTAATGAGATATTCACCTACAAGCAGGAAGGCCAAATATAAACATCAATACAACCTGAAATAATTCCATATTTCACTGGTCGACAGCTTTGCTAGTCATCACAAAAGATTTAAATAGTTTCTTCAAGATCACTACCATTATTGGTACATATTTGTATGACCAATTAGTTTCATACCAATTCAAATATTCACCCCCAAAAAGATTTCAGACATTAACATTACAAATCAAACACAATAGAGCAGTCAATCTCAGTCATTGATTGTTGGTATTTAGTTTAGAGATTTTGAAAGGGCATTAACTGTCACCCATCACTCTAGGTCGGAGGCACAATGTGTTATGTTAATGTGGAGTGAACACAACTGTCGATCACTCCCCTGCCTCAACTCTTGTTTGCATGGCGTTTGCATGCATTTGTGTGCAATCCGGCCTCCTCCAATGTTTGAAGATATGCAGGATTCTCAAAGCCCCAGAAGCTGATAAACGTAAATGTTTTGCACGCATGCAGTGGACTATGCACATTTTAGTGTTTTGCATGACGCATGCCGATAATTAAATATAGGCTCGAATTGACAACATATTACATCTAGAGACGTAGAAAGACAAACACTATTTTGAACTGTCGTGGACCCCAACGAACATTTGGTGATTTACATTGGGGAGAAGGAATCGTCATCGAGGCCAGATACGTGGATCCCATTATGTAGTAATGCTTTTTAAACTGTAACGAAACATCAAACCACGGGGACATCGGCAAAGGCACAATTACTATTTCCGTTTGGCTCAACGTTCATCACTTGCCACCATCACGAACACCATGTGGAAGACAGTGTTGTCCTTGTGGTTTAACCAGATCTTTTTTATTTATTTATTTATTACAAATCACTTCTAACTATTGGCTAAGTTAAACGCTAAACGTTATGGTCATTGCATGTTTGTTTCGAGAGTGCTCATCCCTCGTATCGTGCACTACATTCTATTGTACTTCCCCACAGAATGACATGTAATGACAACATTGTGGCTCCACTGCAGACAGGGCTTAAAGGGGGAGTGATTAGAGGCTCGAACTGCTGACGTCTGTGATCTGATGTCTCCCTTTTAGTTTCACTTTGATCTCATCTCCTGGCATGCGTGCATGCTGGAGCTGTTTTGCACGTAGAGTGCTGCAACGTAGCACACTGTTTGGAGAAAAACAGGATTTCTGTCACCGTGAGTATGTGTGTGGCAAGATTAAAATTACACACATGTATCTCTAGGATGAAATATTTTTAAAAGCATAGATAAAGATACTACAATTTAAGGCATTCGTTATTACTACTGAGTGTTAGATATGATGTTTATTAGATTATTTTCTTGTAGCCCATTTGTTTTTCAACCCAAAAAATGTGTTTCATGCTATTTGTAGGATTAATGCATTGACTATATCCTACACAATGAAAGCTACCTGTGCAGAGGATCAATAAGGCAAAACAACAGAAGCACAGTCCACAGTTAAGACCACAGTTACAAGCCTTTGAAACTTCGAGACTTTCTTCAACGGTCATTCATATCAATAAAAATTTGAAATACCACAGGGTCTTTTTTTTAATGGTTTCGTGTAATTCAAGTGAAGTGCAGGCTTTTCTCTTACACATTCCCTGTGTGTTTTTTATGCACGCTGTTGACATTCTATCCCTTTGAACAATGTTGAGTAAATCAGCCCACATAGTGTTCCTGGTTGTTTTAAGATCTTGTTGATTGCTGATTGCACAGAAATCATCAGCCCATCTCCACTTTGTACTGGAACATGAAGATGGAAAACATATGTGATACACGTACCTGTATAATAATAATAAAACTTATTTGAACGGTACAAATATGCCCATATTTGGCGTTGACTATATTTGTTAAAAGAGCAGAAAGGCAAAGGATATTTAAAGCATATTATGACCATACCATCCCAACCGCAAATAACATTAGTGACATTGTTAGGGCGTCTAAATAGTACTCGCACAATCACAAATCAAATCACCCAGGAAATACACATCCCTCCCTCAGCCCTAACCCCAGGATTAGTTTCATTTCAAGCACATACATCTAAGCTTTCTTTTTAAAACGCAAGGTATTACAGGGTTAGTCCGCAACAATCACGTTAAAAAAAACCTAGCATAATGGTGTTGCTGGAGCAATAGCCAATGTATTAGGTTCGCCATTATTTATGTGCTGTTTTAGCGAAGAATGGCTGAGAGTTGAACATATCAACTGCATTAATTACATATAAATGACATATAAATGAAGCCTAATGTTGTTTTACATTCACAAGGTAGGATAGGCACCCGTCATGGCCGTGTTAGGTTAATGACCATGTCATCTGAAAGAAGGAAATGAACTGAGCTGAAAGAAGGGCATTATCTCTGGATTCTTCTTAAAATCCCTCTTTCAGATTGGCTGAAGTTCTGCTGTATCTGAGGTTTTATGTTAATGTTTGGTTGGAGCACACTTGCTCAGAACACTTACTGACGATAACAGAGGGCAAGACAAATCACAGGATCAAATTGTGGCTGTAAGCCAAATTAATGGTAATATTCTGTGTAAACACAGGTTTTTTAAGCAGTCATAGGAACCTAGTTAATAAGGTCTAGGAGGCAATACATATGAGAGAGTTGGGAGTGTGTAAATGAGCCCCTGAAACATGTCGAGTGGGGTGTAGAGGAGCGATGTTTAGACTGGTAAAGAGGCGGCCGCTAAGATGAGAAAAGTGAGATGATGCGTGTTGAATTATGCAGATTTGCAGTAGAAGGTCATTGCAATGTGTGCCCTGACTATCTGATGGATATGAGGGGTCGCGGCTGACATTTTGCCACTCTGTGCGGCTGTCAGTGTGGTTTCCTCAATAACTAAACATACATCTTGCTAAGTTCCAGGGGAAAAAGAGAGGCCACACACATTTCAATGTCCACTTGATTTAGATGCATTGGATCTTGTGCAACATATTCTGTGTGTAAAAATCCCCACTTCAACGAAAATCAAGGTTGTAGTAAGGAGTATAATAGTCTAACAGAAGTAATCCCAGCAGGCCGTGGATAACTTAGATGCAGACACAGTAGTCATGGCTATGACATCACATTGTTGCAGCATTAAGAGGATGATGACAAAGCTGAGAGAATAAGCTCTCGCTCTGCGTGAGGTCTTTATATGACATCATTGTAATGCCTTAAAGCCAGTTTGTCTCCCAGTTTCTATGGTTTCTAAGAATCAGTAAGTGAAATACTGCACAAATAATAAAAGATGATTTACCTCTTTAAAATAATTGTATTCACGACAGTTGGACAGTAAAGCAAACCAAACATTTCTATTTGTTTATGTTAAATGTAATAGCTTTGTGCTCATACAGTTACCGCCCTAAAAAGCCCCAAACCCCAGTATCTGCGTCAACGGTGAAACTGAGAAAAATGGTTGAAACGTTTTTTGACTGTCCAGCCAATTGTGTTTTAAGTAGATAAGTGGAAATACCATTAATAAGCATTGATCCCATGAGGACTTTCATCCCTAAAAAACCCTCAATATTTTTGACCTCTGATCCCAAAAATGCAGATACTCTGCCTTTGAATTACTATGAATGGCTGTAGGCCTATAGGCAATACACCGGCACTAGTGTTCACATAGTGTATATGTTTTAAAAGATGTTATTAAGATTATTATTATTATATTAAGTTATTTAGATGTGATTAAATAAGAACAGAAGTATTTGGTTGGAATATCCACCTTGATTAAGTTAAACCAAGATTACCTATTAACCTCCTCATCTTCATCATCATTATCATCTTGTACAAACAGCTAAATCTCTATCACTTGACATACTTAGAATACCAAGGCAGTCTGCAGTATCTGGATGGTTAGTAAAAATTAGGCCCAAAATGATGGGAAGGTTGAAAAATCCCAAAGTTATCCTTTACGTTAGCAGCTAGCAGCCCAGCTAGCACCAGCTTGTACCATCCTGTAATAACACTTTGTCCATCGAGAGGCGTTTGCCGGCCCTGCAGCATCCGTATTATAACCTCTAAAAGTATACTGAAAATGTAATGCTGGCTCTAACTTACCGGAAGGAGAAAAAAACGTTAATTCAGATTCACTGTAAACAATATCCTTGGAGGATACCACAACTTAGTATGTAACAACATAATATGCTGCCCCCTATTTTGTGGAGGACTAATTCGACAGTTGGCCAAATCTTACACATTGCACCTTTAATACAAATGCGTCATTGAATTCATAACACTGAAAGAGACAGTTGGTGTTTTTGACTGATGTGATCTTCAACTCTGACACAGTTGAAGATCACATGATGATTGCAAAGAAAATCCATGAAAACTTCAACATGCAATGTATTGATGAGATCAGCACAATGTGTTTGTTCAAAGTTTTAACAAACTTTGATCAACAACAATATATAAATACATTCTGAGAATGTAAAAACATGTTATACTGTTCAGAACTCAGTTCTGAACTATACTGATATACTTTAAAGTATAGTAGGCCTATACATATGACATTATAGGTATACATATAAGTAGGCCTATGTAGGCATGATGGCAGTATGAAATACTTCAAGCTAAAATGAATACAGACTAATTGTATGCACACATATAGAACCCAGGGCAAAAAGAACGTAGTGGCAATATATTTTTCACAAATCCAAAAATACATATGAAATATAGGTCTTATATTTAATATAATATTCAGAATTAAGTTAACATCAAGGTGAGGAGAAGGGATAGAGAAAATACAGAGGTGCAAGTTAAACAAGTATTTGTTTCTGTGACATATAGAAGCGTATATCCATTTTGAATTAACGTTATTACTGTATAATATCAGTCAAGTATATCTTGAATTAAAACATAACTCAAACTTTGAGGTCTTCAAAACAAGGATTTGGAGTGACGAGTGAATAAGAATAACTCCAGTGTACCCCCAACAGAAACAAAGTAGGCCCAGTCCATCCTCTCCTTCTCTGCTGTTGGACAGCAAACACAGCACGGAGCGGCGCGACCAGTGGCGTTTGCATTCATAGCTGGACTAATTTCAGTCCCTTGCATTGGGTAAACAGCACCGCCCAGAAGGTTGTTTGTTTTAAGTGTGGAACGATCCATCGCAGAGCGCCGTGCTCGATTGACACTGTCTGCTGATCTGCTACTGCAGCTTTCTCAGAATAACAAGGCGGCTCGCTAATTCCCGTCTATCGGGGCTTTCACCGAAACGCCGAGCGTACGGTCCACAAAAAAACCAACAAGGCAGGCAGAAACGCCGCGCCGCAAGTGCCCGCACCCCAGAATGGCTTCGGGAGACCTTTACGAGGTAAGACGAAAGCCTGTTGAGCGGAAATACTTGTTATACGGACGAATATTGTAATTAGGAAGTAAAGGGACGTCGTCGCATATGGAAAAGGCGATGTCCTAAGCCCTTTAACAGGCGAAACTACAACTCACCCAGCCCGAGCTTTACGGAGACGAGGTTCTATAATTTATGCATATACTTTATGCCGCTTCAAATCCACTTTGAAATAGGGATTTAGAGATGGCATGGAGGTTAAGACAGTGGGGGCAAAGTAGTACGTCGCCGAGTTGAAAGTGGTGGTAAAGTGACAGTAGTGCTGAGCTGTCGGACATGAATAGCTACGGTGGAAGTGATGATTGTGAAGGTGCTGTTGTTTCATCATTGTCGTCCTCGGCACGACGCACGAGTTATTCAGATCCACTACTTCACGTTTGACAGTAGTTGGTGTTTTTCACGTGTGCGTGTTTCACATCGATGTGTCGTATTTGGTCATGTGTCATTCTGGGGGTGAAATAGATGGATGAATTGGGTAAAGTGTTAATATTCTCCCGCGCGGGTCTACTTTTGGAGCTCAGTTCATGAACATGCTGGCTACTCTATAGTTGTTGAGTTGTTGACAGTGTTCCCCACCTGACCTCGCTGATGTTAAGAGGCCATTGGCATGCTGTGTGTCATAGTGTCATATGTTTCAGTTTCAGGAAAAGCCAGTCAGGATATATATCTATGTAGGTCTATGTGAATAGAGATAGAGATAGAGAGAGAGAGAGAGAGAGAGAGAGAGAGAGAGAGAGAGAGAGTGTGTGTGTGTGAAAAAGAGAATGAGAGAGAGGCAGAGTAACAGGTGATAGCAACAGGTGACATTGGCTGACAGAGTACTTCTTACATAGCCTACTGTTGTGTAGCCACACATTAGACCAACGTGACACTTCATCTGATATGAAGCGTATAGGCTGTCCATGGTTATCCTTCCATTTATTTCCATCACCAATCCATTATTGTTTTCCCTAATGTTGATGTACCACCTTAATTGTGTTCTGTTGTCTACCTCTCTTTGACAATGTCAGCCTATATTTAATAACCTATTGTAACTACAAACACAACACATTTAACCATACAACGTTTCTTTAATACATACTTTAATAGGAAGATGATTGTTTTTTTAGTCCCGAAGATTTAAGTAAAAATCAATAGTCTTCGATTAGGCCCACCTTACGATTTGGACCATTTGAAACATAAAATCTGTCCAATTGCAACATATCTTTGAATTAAAGGAATAGCATTAGCCAAACCCAAACAAAGATTTAGATTGTTTCCTACTTTACAACAATACAGTTTTCTTTCAAACCCATTACCCTACTCTGTTATGGATGTTTGTTTGCTAACAAAGTGTTTAGCTTGCCATGGAGATGGAGAGAGGCAACACACCTTAAGCTACATAGAAGACTATAGCGTTACAATTTAAGTATTGTATCTTGATAACTAATGCTCAGTGATGTTGACTGCAGGCAGAGGAGTAGCTATAAGCACCTTAAACTAAATACATGTGTGACATATTTAACTAATGGCATGGAGCACATGCCATCTTACAAACTGGAAGAGGATCAGGATCAGGGACATAGTTGTGAGAAGCGATTTCCCGTCAGTCTTGTGTGGACACTACAAACACCCCCAGAGGAGATCAAGTCTTTTGTACAACCTTTTTGTTCTATGTAGTTGGGGAGAACATCACTATTTCACTTGAGATTTAAAAACCAAATACTGATTTAAAAAAAAAAAAAAAATTGGTGTAAAACAGTCTCATAGCTCACATCTATCTGAAGGAAAGATATACTAAAATAACATTTGTGCCATCATCTTTATATGTAGCTGCTGTACATACATGTTAACAGTAGCGGTTAATTGACTGAATACACGGATTTATAACAGCATCTCTCATCGCCATCTCTGTCAGACAATGAGTGTCTACTGCTCCTAGTGCTCTGGTGAAGAGAGTGGATGTCCCCACCTCCACACATCCACTTTCAGCCCTACACATTTTTTTGAGTATTGCTTCAATCACTCAATTGTATGTTTAACTTGTAAAAGCAAATATACAGTCTCCTCCTTTGTGGCACACCTCTACGGTGCACAAATCTTACACTCTTCACCCCTCTATAGTATTCCTTGGCATCTCTGAACATCATGAGCATCAATAACTATTTAATCTGAATAGTCGCTTGTAATTTATTTAAACGCCCCTCACGAAATCAGTTGCCATCAGCCACATGGCCCAGAACCACGTCCTTGGACGTTTCCCATTGATTTCCTCTAAAACTTACGAAGATTGTCTACTTCCACAAGAATAACACAAGAATAGAGTCCGAATGAGACCCAGAACAAGTTCCTCTATATCACAGGGAAACACGGGTCTAACACGAAATTGATTTGTAATATGTTTTGGGAAACAAGAATGAAAAAGTGTCTCAGTGGGGTGAGTTGAAAAATAGCTTAACACTTAGGTTGCCTTTACATTACCTGAACTTTGTAAACCCTGGTTTGTGTGAAAGCCATATAAAATTCACCTAAAGTCCCTTGTTCTTAATAAATTAAAAATTGATGTTATTAGTCAACCACCAAGGTTTACTCAAGAGAAAATGTTACTATGATAAAATACTGCCAAAACAGCCATATTTTTCCATGATTTACCGGGCGTGGCATTAATATGGTATGAGCAGTTTGATTGACGTCTACTGGGGCCAACCGCTGGACAAGCGAGTGTCATTCAGCATTCTATATTGTCTCTGACATCATTTTAAAATATCATTTCATGACGTATAATTTTGCACACGCAAGAAGAGAAGCGGGCCGCCTATTAACGGCATCAACAAAGTGGTTTTGAAACGGAAGGAGACATTGAATATTTTCTACATTTGATTTCAACACTGTTTGTCCCAGGTGTCACTCATAACACTAATTATGGGTCTGCTACTATTATGTAACAAGGTCCATGGTTAGTGTGTGATATCTTAGTCTACTATCCGTGCCCTGGTAGATAGAAAGCGTAGACCCATAATTAGTGTTATGAGTGGCACCTGTGTTTATCATAAGCTGATGCCTCAGCTGCGAAACTGGTCTATTAAGGCAGCAATGTAATTGATGTGGGACCAGGACTGTGGTTGGTCAAGCTCATGATTAGCGCCATTTGTCAATTAGGTGTGAGTCCTAATTGTAGATATCCTGCCTTAAAGGTGCTATATGTAACAAATGTACTGTAATACATCGTGAAATGACCATGATGTCATCAGAGACGAACAAAACAAGTCAAAATCCTGGCTTCTCCGAAAACAATGCGACAGCCTGTATGTTCTCCTTTGAAATTTCCATTCCAGGCTGAAACGTGTTTTGGTTTTGGTTTGTGTGATTCACTATCCTGCATGTTGCCAGATATGAAACAAATTGGCACACAAACACAACGTGCTGCGGCTCCATAAAATCAAACAAACTGGATCAACTGTGAAAGATTCTACTGCGTTTTCAAGGCACGATGTGGAGGCGACGTGGGTTGCCTCCGCCAAGTGCCTTAACCGCTCAACACACACCTACAAGTTGATTAACCCGCTCATACCATGGTCATTAACCAACAACAACAACTAAAATAATTCAGAAAGCATACCATTGTCATGACGAGGAATAATTGTTGTCCCTTTTACAACCAAGCCGGTTAGTCGCGGTAGAAATGACAAAGTAAAATGAAGGAAGCAAAGCTTATGACTCCATCGCTGTAACTTGTTACAAAGTATTAAATGAATTTTTCCTCTTCTGCGTCTCATTCTTCAAATGTGTTATATTCTCTAACCTAACCCTATAACCCTCACCCTAACCCAAATATAGTGTCTATCGAGTTGTTAACTCAGCTGGGCTCGCCGTAGTTGATAACAAGTAAGCTTT
The DNA here is from genome assembly GCA_900302375.1 of Bathygadus melanobranchus. NCBI lineage: Eukaryota > Metazoa > Chordata > Actinopteri > Gadiformes > Macrouridae > Bathygadus > Bathygadus melanobranchus. The sequence goes on from OMKP01010229.1 coordinate 17,487, forward strand.
GACAGCTGTGCTCTTTAATGTTGCTTTGGTTATGCGTTGGGTAGCGGATGAAGTGATTAAACTTGAGCCGAACTACGTGTGCGGTTTTAATGTACATCTGCCGGCCAATCAGAAAAGAGCATTCACCCAGACCATGGTATAACTGTATATAGTTACTAGCTAAACATACTACCACTAATGTTATACCGTTCTAAAGTTATATCTATGTGACCGTAAACATAGCCAGCCATGCATCTAGCTAACATCGACAGAGGTATAAAAAAATCCACATGAGCTATCTTATTATCTGCAAACAATGAATTGCAAACGTATACATTGACTAATCAACTCACTGTTACTTACTGGGAGTTAAACACCCTAACCACTAAACATGCCACCTTTATGACATGTTTTGACGTGTTAAAGCACTTTAAAGGACTAAAACATGACATGCTAAAGCTATACAAAATAAAACCTAAACGAAAATAGGAATATTCATTCTGGGGAAGACATTGTTGGCCTATTAAATATGCACTATGCATTGACAGTGCCTTGTTATCAGACTGTTGCTAGTGTTCAGTCCAATAAAGAATTTGCATTTATACAGAGCCGAGACCTGTGGCAGTATAATAAGGCAGAGGCTACTATGTCTGAACTGCTACACTAATTTCCGAGGTTCCAGTGTCAACAGTGATGAGTAAAAGATTATGCGTGAAGCTATAAAACACAAAGATATGCCCGTAGTGCTCTTTTACCACTCTTTTACCTAAACTCAGCTGTTTCTAACCAAAGACCCAGACTTAACCACCTCTCAACCAATACCCAATGATTGTACATTTCTTTGAATCATGGTTTTCATCTTCTTTCATCTTTGTTTTCCTTTGTATTATTTAATTTTGATCAAGATCATTTGTGATCAAGATCAAAGCTTTTGCCTCTTAAAGTGCTTCTTATGTCTTCTAAGATCTTCAACATGGTAATCTATGCCATTTTGTCATTTTTCATCACTAAAATGATCATTTAGAAAGACAGGTAAAATCCTATGTTTTACCTCCGCCAACCAGTGTGTTACAGGTGCAATAAGTCATCGAGAAGCAAAGAAATAAACAAATTCATATGCAAAAATGAATATGCCGATTGTTTGGAAGATGTGAACTCACATAGTGCTGATGGGTCAGACAGCTTACAAGCTGTAGATAGAAACCTATTTGTCAAACATTTGCAGTGATACTTAAACTCTGAACAGCGGTTTAGTAGCATAAATGCTGCATTTATAAACGTCATTGTAAACACATTTGTTAAACAGTCATGCTGCATTTATATAAGCATCATTGGTCTAAATCATTGGCAAACGTCTCAGCCTTAACCAAAGACAATTTACCAGGGAGTCACCACAGCTTTCAATACAACCTTGTCTATATGTGTATTACAGTTTTACTCATCACTGCTGTTGCTGGTGGTTTGGAAACTAGGGTGACATTTCCCATAGTGGCGTAGTTTCTACCATAAACTAAAAGCCAACTGAGGCACTATATTCAGGACAGGGGACTCTAATGTCTGTATACTTAAGGTGACTCCGGCTCTTTTTGTTGAGGACTCCAAAAGATTCAACACATTGGCAATGGCTGTGACGGACAGTATACATAAGAGGAAAGAAGTGTGTGTGTGTGTGTGTGTGTGTGTGTGTGACCTCTTTGGCCCTCATTACATTACATTACAGCCCTCACAGCCTGTAATTGGCAGTGAACATGACATAGCGTGTAATGTGTTATTATCTTCACCTCATGCGGGGTTCTGCAGTGTTACCGAGTAAGAATTCCATTGTGCGAACGTGAATACCTTTTAGGCGTACATGTGCGAGTGGAATTTTTATTTTTGAATGAAAATAAAATGGATAATGTTACCGGCTTTCACACGTAGCATGATAGGTTTGCAGAGCAGCCGGCAATATCACACGCCACACATTCCAATAGAAGCCAGGAGGTGCAGTTGAATCTTTTTCGCCTCTATTTGCCGCATTCGCAACCCAAGATTTGCGACTTGCAACTGTGTTTGCAAAAGAGTCACAAGGTAACGTTCTGAAACTGGAACGTTAATATCATCGCAACGTGAAGCCGTATGTGGCTATCGCAGCGGTAGAGATCGGGCGCTTGTGCTAACGTTATGCCAGGAGTTGGAAGCTGGCAATGCGTCCAAAAACAAAACACATTCTCTTGGGACTATATTTCACCTGGAGAGAGACAGAATGATACCTCTGGATAGCGCTGTGAGAAACAAAATATCAACCACTTGTTACAGTGTTATGATTCCCCCCTTTTAGATGAATTTCCTGTAACGTCCGACGCATAGCCTCCCATTTGAAGCGGGAACGTCAGGACGTGATGTGAAGCTCATCACATATTTCCCCCCCGTATGCCTCTCCGTGTTAAACCCCGGAACCGGAGGGCACTTCCCACAGATGGATAGAGTTGAGGTTCTGTTTCAAAATCAGTTTGAGGATGATGATGGGCACTGGTACAGAGTTATGCTTTATTTTTGTTTCCATCTGTTGTTCATTTATCCCTTAAATAGAAATGGCAGCAGCCAAATATTCCTGTTCTTTATTGTAAGAGTGAAATAAACTCTTATTCATCCCTCTATTTTGCCTCCTGTCTTGCACCTATTTTATTTAGTTGTGCCCGTACTTTTATGCACTGTGCCCATAAGCATTTAAACTTGGGAGCACAGTGGTCCCAGGGAAAAACGTCAGCGTAAAGACCTGTCATGTGGAGTGCCATCGTGGACGTATACATACTGTGCAATTGCTTGCCTCTTTCAGTAGCACCTCATTGCTGTGTTAGTAGTGGTCTGCACACAAACGTGCCTGTATACTAAGGCTAGTGCCACAACAGTGGGAATAGAGGGACTCAGGAGAGTGAGACTCTAGCAAAGAAAGAGGAGTCGGCTACTAAAGCAAATGTGTATACAAGAAGAGACTGACGGATGTGCCAATGCAGTAGCTCAGGCATGGATGAACCACTTTGTCAAATGTAGACAGTCCTATTCCATGATAAATTACATTATTGTTTCTATGCAGATTGTGGAAATATTGCTGTCCTCACCCTCAGGTGTTGTCTTGTCTTGTTAGGAAAAACAATAAATCCTACGATAAATAATCATTAATTCCTGGCTCAGATTATCCTGACATGTCAAATGAATCCATTTGTTGTAACATTATCTTATGAATGATAACCTAAATTAACCGTGAACCCAGCCTATAATCACAGGGAAGGTTAAACGAGGGATTTGTTGAATTTTAAACCCCCAAGTACACATCTCATCATAGACCACTACACTTGAGAATCTTACTCAGAGCTGCTTTAAATTCAAGCTATTAAAGCACTGGGGAAACAACTACGATTCGAGGGAGCCGGAAGGTATGGTGAGAGACATACGAATGTAGTTTAAGTGAGCCACTTCCCCAGAATCCTGGCAAACGGGTAGGTGAAGTGAACTAAAGTACTCCAATGATAAATGCAGGTTTCACAGTAGCGGTTGACAGGCAAGGCATAGAAAGCGATGCTGCCTAGTAGAAGGGAATTAAAATGTGGTTTGTTATAGAGATAGGCTTATGGGTGAGGCAGTCGGTGAGGGATTTGGATGCAGTGTTTTTCAAGGCACCATTCCTACCTGGAGGCCGACTTGCAAGATTTATCAGACTTTCAGTGCCAAAGACAGGAACATATTTCATGCAGGCCAAACGTGGAAACTAACGAGTGGAGAAGCAACCACCAATCCCACTTTCCTAAGACAATGTTTGACTTCTACGCACAGAATTAAAGCAGGCGGGGAATGTAGCTGTCAATGTCTTGTTGTCAAGACTAGAAGTGTAGTCACAACATAGAACTTGTTAACAAAAATGCCACATTGAACACAAAAGACCAACTAAAACAGTGTGTATGCAGAGAGAAGTCTGCATTTGGTCGTTAAGTGATCACATGACTGTTTTGTCACTGTGACACACTGAGCTAATGTCGTAGCCCCAGCATTACATTTACATTACATTTACATTTAGAGCATTTGGCAGACGCTTTTATCCAAAGCGACTTACAAAAAAGTAACACATTTGTCGAAAGAGGGAGACAACAATATATCGCTGAAGGTAGAGTGCAATTAGAATAGAACAAGTTACAAGCATTCCTGGTTGCCAGGTCAATAGAGCAAGTTTACAAGCTTACAGTTGCTAGGTTGGCTCCTTACTGTACAACTGCATTGTACAGTGCATTACTATTGACAATTGTAATTAGCGGTGTTCTATACATATAGTATACTACTAGGTTTACCAACGGCCAGACTCTGATATAACATCACATAAAAGCTAGGTCAGAATGTCAGTCAATTGACTTTGACGTTGCTAAGTCTTTATGTTCAAGTAAATATGTAGCTAGAAATGTAATTTAGCTTGACAAGTTGATGTAATTATATGGCTGAGGTATGGATCTCACCAAATTACAATTATTTTTCTTAATAACTGATTTGTACTGGTTAGGTTGTTTCAAGAAAGGCTGCTATGTCTTTCTGTAGTTTTGTTCTTTTTCACCCTTAGTAGACGCAACATCTTCCACTGTTAAGACTTAATAATCAGCTCTATGTTGACATTTTTTATTCCTCTTATCTCTACGACAAGTCATGAACCGATGTGACACACTTTAGACCAGTGGAGAGCAAACTACGGCCCGCGGGCCACATACGGCCCGTTGGGCTGTTTAATCCAGCCCGTCTAGGATTTACAAAATTGTCCTAAAGACCGCATTCATTTCGTCTTTTTTCTGCAATACCCTGCGTTTCAGTTGATTCCACTAGATAGATTTCACCGAAGACCGATCAAAGGCCGTATGTCAAGCATCCTCAAAGTCCGGACTCTGGTCCGGATCCGGACCGAACCGCAACTGTCTCCGGACTCTTTTCATATGTATTATATGTATTATCTGCGAGACATCGCTGTGACGCAACGAGTCAAAATTATCCGCTTTTTCCACTGCAAGCAGCGCTCTGCTTGTCCGACTGTCTATGAGGAAGTCTACTCTGCTGTGGTCCAATCACATTCAGCGTACCGTCATGTCCATGACA
>OMKP01010234.1:1607-25002 GCA_900302375.1 Bathygadus melanobranchus
CCCCCAGTACATCCTCTCACTCTTGACGTACTCAGTTATGTTTGTAAACTGACTGCATAGTGATACAGGAATATTGATTTCAGAAAACTGAAGTATAGGACTTTTTCAGCTATAACTCCACAAAGTGTCCCAAACACCAATTTAGACAACGGACTCATACATTGTGTGTATAGATGTCCTCTTGTAGGATCTTGCACGTAACAGCTCACATAACATTTAAATGCACCAAAAACACTTGATGTACAAAGGTCAAGTATACACTTCAAATGTCCACTTTCACTATCGTAGGCCTTATCATATTTTATTTTTGTACTTTCCTGTTGAGTCCTCACCTGTTTAGCTTGCGATGGCATGGTGTAATTTCCCGGTTCCTGTCCCCTCTGAAGGTAGCGGCTACAGCAGCAGCAGGAGCCGCACCGGCAGGGAGAAGTACGGGCCTCCGGTCCGCACAGAGTACCGCCTCATCGTGGAGAACCTGTCCAGCCGCTGCAGCTGGCAGGACCTCAAGGTGAGACCCGGGGAACCGTGGTCCTTCATGGGCAAAGGCTTCCATCAAGATATGCCCCATTTTAGTGGCATATATTCTATTCAAATTGTACTGCACTGGCAGCGATATGGGTTTATGGGAAAGCTACTTTTAGTCTGGTACCATTCTTGAAATTAACACACATGAATGTAATGACCCTCAGTGAGCCTGTTTAGACTGGTATTTTTAATTTACAAGCATACGTGACTATTTATTTAGAATCCCCCATCATTTTCGTGGTAATGAATTCTTCCAGCCCCATTTTTGCCCTGCCCTATTAACAATGCTTCCAAACATTTCTGCTTTCAAACATTCTTCTTCCCACAGGATTTCATGCGACAGGCCGGTGAGGTCACCTATGCCGACGCCCACAAAGAGCGCACCAACGAGGGGGTGATCGAGTTCCGGTCACGCTCCGACATGAAGCGCGCCATCGAGAAGCTGGACAACACGGACATCAACGGGAGGAAGATCCGCCTGGTGGAGGACAAGCCCCGCCGCCGGCGCTCCTACTCAGGCAGCAGGTCCAGGTGAGCGGAGGAAGAGGGGAAACATGTCACCCGGCTGCTGTGAAAGGAGCCCCTGTTGTACCGCCATCACTCTGTCCGAATCTCTACACTAGTGTAGTAGGGGAGAGCATGTTATAGTACAGGGCTCTACGCTAACCTTTTCCCCAAGGAGTACATGTGCTCCTAAAGCGCACACAAAGACATTTAGGAGCACAGTGAAAAGTTTATTAACAATTTATTACACTTATTCATACTGGCGCCCATTTTGTGTGTGGGGGCCCCTTAACTTCCACAAGTTGCACATTTCTGTTGCTGACACTTGTGTGATTGGTGGATCCTCCAGGTCTCGTAGCAGACGTCGCTCCCGCAGCAGGAGCAGGCGAAGCAGGAGCTCCAGAAGCCGTTCCAGGTCCCGCTCCCGGTAAGAACGCCCCCTGGTGGAAGAGATGTATTGGTCCTGTCAAGAATGAGCTTGAGCATTTATAAGATGCTTCACTTAAAAGCTCCTACCAAGTTGTAGGAGTACAGTATGTATGTTGTGGTTGTAACCTGGAATGCAATAGAAGAAAATTGTATCAGTATGAATATTTGAATTCCTATAATGCAAATCCAATATTGTAGACTCACACAACATTTCTATATCTGATTTCTACATTCTATATCGGTTAAACACATTGATACATGCAGGTAAAGCCCATTTGAGAAAGACCTAACGGGTCCTTTTTTTTTTGGGTTGCAGTTCTCTCAGCAAGCGCCGCTCCCATTCCAGGTCCGGGCGCAAGTCTCGCTCTAGGTCCGGGAGGAAGTCTCGCTCTAGGTCCGGGAGGAAGTCTAACTCACGCACCCGCAAGTCTCGCAGCCACTCAAAGAGCAACAAGTCGCGATCCCGCTCGGACACCCGCAGGTCGCGCTCCAAAAGCAGGTCGAAGGTGAAGTCCGACCGGCTGTCTCGCAGTCGATCCAAGGAGCCGTCTGTGAGCAAGAGGTCCCCGAGCCGCTCCCCGTCCGCTGGAAACGAGAACCGTGCCAAGTCTGCCTCCAAGTCACCCACCCCCAACGGTGACCGGCACCCCTCGAAGTCCCCCACCGAGCGGTCGCCGTCTCGCTCCCGATCTAAATCTCGATCCAGGTCCCGTTCCAGATCCCCATCACAAGATTAGCTGCTTAACGTAAACGATTGTTGAACAGAACGTATTCTAATCAATGTGTTAGTTGGCAGCGTTCAACACTGGTTGAGTTAGTTGGTTGTTTTTTTTTTTTTACACACAGCATGGGGGTTGTACTAAACTCTGGATAAATGCAGATCCATGTCTTGATAAGCTTATGGATTCTGGAAACGCATTGCTTAAGTTTAGGGATTTGTTTTTGTTTTTTGTTCTGCAATAATTGTGTTCTTGGAATTCTTGTTCATCAGAATTCTGTTTAAATTGCATCACGTGAAATGTTCCAATTCTCAAGATTTTTTTTTAATATATATATATATTTTAAAAACAAATGGATTGAACTGGGAAGATGTTGACAATTTTTTGATAGCTTTGTATGTGTAATGTTTTAAATGGTGAAGTGACAAAACGCAAACTGAAACATTCACAATTGCATATTTTGGCATAGCTGTTTTAAAGGCGCATTTTGAGAACCTGTATTCCCAATGGCTTGAAATACATTCAGAAATCAATTTCAGGTTATTTCCTAACTGTTCAATTTCTTTTTGTTTTAAATAAAAGTGTAAAATGAAAAGGCTATGGCTTTATTTCTTTATTCAGGGTATGAAACTTCTGGAGCATATTGAGGCGTAAGGGAAAAAGGTGGTTTTTGGCTGTTTCTACTCTGTTCATTTATGTAGATACATGGTGTGCCTTATGCGCGTAGAAACGCTTCATAGAAGTTACCATTCACAGATTATAACGTCTATGAAGGCTTTTCTACGCGAATGTTTACTTGTATGAGGACTTAAGTAAAAACGGGTTGCTACGAAGCCAGCGCCTATGGTTACCATTTTCCCCCACAATGCATCAGTACGACTAGCTTACTTGGGTCTAGCAGCTAGCTAAACAATTCTGACTGCGCTGGTAACGGAAAAAAACCACAATGCAACATTAAACCACGTTTCGAAAACCTTACTTATCTGGCGAAATAATTCTAAGGATACCAACGTAGAACAATGCAGTGTTTGTTTGGGCCGAGAAGCTTCGAGCTAACAATGTAACGTCAACGTAGCCTGGCGTGCTTCGGGATTAGGGTTATTACCGTGTCTCTGGTGGCTCCAGACCCCAGACATGGACCAGGAACACCGCAGCACGGTCGCGTTTAACGCCTCGAAGAAGGAGCTGTTCACGGCAAGCAACGGGTACAAGTCCCTGCAGAAGCGACTCAAGGCTCAATGGAAAATACAAAGGTGATTTTGTGATCATGAGAAAACGTAAAGGAGGGGAAGCCCAATATTTTAATTCCACTGATTTTGTTCGTGCAAAACTAAGTTGGGCTGTTGGTGATGTTTATTAAAAAACAACACTGTTCCCTAAAGTACCAAAGAGGAGCTGTCCTCGGAGAAGCTGAAGGGCGTCAAATTGTGGATAACTGCTGGACCGAGAGAGAAGTTCACTGCATCGGAGGTAACGCATACAATAATGTAATAGAAAACAATACCGAAATCATCCCATTAATCACCCAAGTAATCACGAACAAAGGTATAATAGGTAGGCCTATAGTATGCTAAAAATAATAAAACCAAAATATGTAGGCCACTTGGTTTTGAAGGTGTAAATTATTCAGATTGTGTTGTACACCGTGATGACACTTGCGCCATTGTGTTAAAAGCTGGAGGTGCTGAAACAGTATCTCGACGGAGGAGGTGACGTCCTGGTGATGCTCGGTGAGGGAGGAGAAACCAAGTACGACACCAACATCAACTTCCTCCTGGAGGAATTCGGAATCATGGTCAATAATGGTACTGTGTGTGTGCGTGCGTGCGTGTTAAATATACTCAGTACATATAAGATTTCAATGTATACATTTTATGATTAATAATGTTTTTGTCCCTCAAAATGATAGACGCAGTGGTGAGGAATGTTTATTACAAGTACTTTCATCCCAAGGAGGCCCTTGTATCTAACGGCGTATTAAACAGGTGCGTTAAGAGACCGTGCTTCCATGAACTCAACTTCATACGATATTATACATCGTTTTATTAACAGCTGTCCGCTCCCCACCCATCCTCTCCTCGACTACTTTAGAGAAATCAGTCGTGCTGCAGGTAAAGTGGTGCCAGGGCCCACCGAGGATGACAGCAGTGCGAATAACGCTCAGTGAGTCCTCTGCTCTCAATACCTTTTTTGACCTTTAACCACTTGTGTAATGTAGGTTCCGGTTCAGCCTTCTCCATCTATTTAGATGTTTTTATCGTATATATATATATACATGTTTTTTTCCCCCTGGGGGATGAATAAAGTACCCTCATCTAATTTAATCTTGTATATTTAATTGAAGTGGTGTAGCTCTCTCTGAACAATCACTGCTGTCTCTTTGTCTCGTGCTGTGAACGCTGAGCAGGGCTCTGACATTTGTGTACCCGTACGGGGCTACGCTGAGCGTGATGAAGCCCGCCGTGGCTGTACTCTCCACCGGCTCCGTCTGCTTTCCCCTCAACAGGCCCATCCTAGCCTTCTACCAGGCCAAGGTGACGACTCGCGTCAACTTTTACACACGTTTTCTAAGACGTGACAGTTGATATCTGACTGTTGTTTCGTGTCCTTTTCCTCGAAGGAGGCAGGAAAGCTTGCGGTTCTGGGCTCCTGCCACATGTTTAGTGACCAGTACCTTGACAAAGAGGAGAACAGCAAAATATTGGTGAGTGCATTTTAGTTAAGTTCAAAACGTACGCAGCATTCTTGCTTTTGTTCTGAACGTTTGTGGAGAGAGATGGTTGGTTTTGTGGCCTGATGATGTTTCTTCCACCTCATCAGGATGTGGTGGTTCAGTGGCTGACAACCGACAACATCCAACTAAATCAGATTGATGCTGAGGACCCAGAGGTAAGCAGACATGATTCTGAACTGTTTATCACTACTGACAACATTCACTGATCTGCATCTCTCGTAACCTTGCATAGATCACAGATTATACCATGCTACCAGACACGGGACGCCTGTCCGACCGCCTTCGGGTGTGCTTGCAGGAGGGGGACGAGAACCCCAGGGACTTCACCTCCCTCTTCGATATGTCAATGTTCAAACTGTCCACAAACACCTTGCCTGAAGTAATCAGGTACATTCCCAATGCCAAGAGCTGTCTGTAACTACTGAGCCACTGGTGGCTCAGGAGGTAGAGAGGTTGTCTGGCAGCCGGAAGGTTGCTGGTTCAATCACCAGCTCCTCCTAGCCAAGTGTCGAGGTGTCCCTAACCCTAACTGCTCCCAATGAGCTGGCTGCTGCCACACCGCCATCGCTGTATGAATGGGTGTATGAATGGGTCAATGTGAGGCACTAATTGTAAAGCGCTGATAAGTGTTGTATATAAATGCAGGCCATTTACATTGATGTGTCTCTATATCAAATAACAGGCTGTTATATCTTTTTTGCAGTGCTTACCAGCAGCTAAATGTCAAACACGAGCCCCTGCAGTTGATCACACCCCAGTTTGAGACGCCACTACCTCCACTACAACCTGCTGTGAGCAGCCCCCCACCTATGTCTCATTCCACCCATCAATACATTTTTTCCAAACACAGCCGTGGGCACCAATACGTGTGACAGCCATTTTGATTCTCATTGTCTTATACTGTATACAGCAAAGGCTCGTAAGTCGTAGATGTGAAACATTCCATCCTACCCAGATCTGTGTTACACACACTTGCCACTTGACATTTACACTACTTTGAATTATGTGCACTGTATTTATTCATCTTTGTTTTCATCTTAGCTGTTATTACTTGACTTTATCTGCATGGTTGACAATGGCTGGAAGCATTTTATTGCCGTAACTGACTGCTCCTTATTGTCCACTAATGTGTGTATTATGTGTGTGCTGTCCACTTTAGGTGTTCCCGCCTACGTTCAGGGATTTGCCCCCGCCCATGCTGGACCTGTTTGATCTGGATGAGGCTTTCTCCTCGGAGATGGTGCGCCTGGCACAGCTTACCAATAAATGTGAGTTTTCAGTAATCTTCTCTTCTCATTTGTAAACCAGGCGTTGGCACTAGATGTGTCTAAACGTTTGTATATTTTCTTCCTCAGGCACCTCGGATGACGATCTTGAGTTCTACGTGCGCAAATGTGGGGAAATCTTAGGGGTGACGGGAAAGCTGGATAAAGACCAGAGAGATGCCAAACACATTCTGGAACACGTTTTCTTCCAGGTGGTTGCCTTCAAAAAACTCAATCAGGTGAGTTGGCCTGTACAGCTTCACCTAAATGAATCCATAAGAAATTGGAAAGGAAGTGCAATACCATGTCAGACACTGATCAAATGTCTCATCTCTTTCACAGGAGCACGAGAGCAACACTGAGGCACCGTTTAATACGTTCTGATTAGTTTGTCAACATTTTGTGTCTACTTTAGATGTATAACTTTTCTGTAAGTAATGAAACTTTATAGCTCTTATTTTCAGAAACATGTACTCAACTGCAGAACTATCCAATTACCATTATCTGCAAACTATACAAGTGGATTTGCAGGGACATCGCCTGCAGACATTCTGCAGTTATTTATTGCAAACATCCTAATAAAAGTATTTTACAAATTCAAGCAACAGGCGCAGTGGCTTTTGGACAACATTAGATGTCTATGGCATCGAAGGTAGTCTGGTGCGTAGCAATACTTGCAGCCCTAATGTGTTTAATTAAAGACACCAGCCTTATCCTTAAAACCTACCATAATTAAATTGTGTGCTGACAATATTCCAATTATATTTTATACTGTAAATAAGACTCAAAACAAATAAATCTGATTACAAAACTTTATTGAAATGTCAATTATTTAAATAAACCAAATTAAGTCCCCACGTGTCCAATAATGCAGCTAGTTATGTAGGGCTTCGATAATTCACTGCTAACATCCAGCCAACGTGCACGATGTGGCCTGAGTAAATCTACCATTACTGCAGAGCTGCCAGAACTAAAAGTTGTGCTATGCCCGCTTGGGAGAAGCATCTTGCCATATTGGGGAGGGAATCTCCACCATTGGTAAAAGTGCAGACTGAAGCTGTGGACTCGATGTGGACTCAAACGTTGTGGATTCCATGTAGGGGTGGGGGTCTGTCTTGATGAGCGAAAGGTCCCATGTAAGTTGAGAGGCTGAGACGTCAAGAAGAGACTGCTCAAAAGACCCCACCACCCTGTGCTTCTGGTGCATCATGTAGGGAGTAGAGACCTTGCCATCCAAAAACACAACAGGAGGTTGGAGTTGGGGACCTTGGGCGGCTAAGGAGTTCACGATGAGGCCATTGTGGCAGGGAGAGGCTATATCCGACACTTGACAAAGAGAGGTCAGGGTGGGCAGCTTTCCCTCTGTGGATTTATTCGCCGTGTCATTTGACATCCGTGATATAGACAACTGGTCCAGTGACAATGCAGACATATTCCGCTCCCCGAAAAATGCCCTGTCCAGCTCCGACGACGAGGAACAATCAAAGCTTCTCGTGTCTAGGCATGAATAAGAAAAAAAAACTGCATTAAACATTGTTTTGATTCGGATCAGAAAGCGAATACAACGTTTACTTTAGGCTATTTACCTGCACTACACCCGTCAGGCTCCATGTTTCTTCTGATGCAGTGAGCGGCGGTCAGAAGCCAGGTGTGTTTTAAACTGCTCTCTAATGAAGCCACCTGGCCATCAGATGCCGAACATTTCTCCTCCACAGTTCGTGTTTACGTGTTTTTAGAAAAAAAAAAAAAAGCTAAATTAAAAATAAAATAAAAAGAAACACCGGAAAAGAAAAGTGTATATGTTAATGAAGGGTTTATAAGTATACAAGTATAGGCGGAATGGAACGTTGACAAACGTCAGGGGGCGGCCGTGCCCTTTGTGGTTTGCGCACAACAAGTTGCGCACCGCGTCATCCCCTACGTCATCGCCCGGTTTCCAGGACGAAATAAGGGCGCGCGATAAGAAAACTTGAGCGCGGACTGGAAGCTTTTCCAGCTGGTCGCGTCGTCCGCCTTTTTTTCTTCAACACAACAGCGCACGGTTTTGGTATACAGAAGTGCGCGTACATTGTGTCAAAGCCAACGAGCAATCTGGATTCGAGCGTCGACAACACATGCACATGCGAGAACAAGGATATAAGTCACTCCGATTGTAAACAACTGAAGTCTGGGCAATGTCCTGGTGGTCGCGCAGGTATGAAACAGCCTGTATCAGATGTTTATATGTATCAATGTCTGCAGCTAGATTGTCACTTAAAGGTAATCTGGCATAATAATTAGTTTCAATGTGGGTTTTTTTTAAATGGAAATGCTTCTCCTTTTCTAAGGGTCGGATCACCTATGCCGCCCTTTTCCATACATTAGGTTTCTGGATGGCAGCGGCCTGTTGTCCTGCTAGACGTCTTTATTTTTGTAATCTGTATATGTCTTTATAAAGTCATCATCTAAAGCAGCCATTACGCACTGTTATCGAAGTTGAGAAAGTTACAATTTGAGCCTGTGTGAAGTTTGGAAGGCTAAGGGTTAAACGCTGCAGTCAAGCCGGGGAAAGAAACTTGGTAACCAACCAAGCTCGGTTATATACCCGTGCAATCCGCGTATCTTAATCACGTTTTTTATTTTCTATTTTCACAGCGAAGATGGCGAAGAGGCCATGTATCAGGACACGGACTCCGACGTGGCAGAAGCGAAGGACTGTGGAAAAGTGAAGGTTAAATGGACACAGGAAGAGGCAAGTCTTCCAGCACGTCTGACGGAATACGTCTTCTACTTTGCCACTAGTTGTCACCGAAATGTCCTAAAATACCGCACGTTTTCATTCACATAGGATGACAACCTCAAGAGTCTCGTTCAGAAAGCGGGACCTAGCGATTGGAAATGTATTTCCAGCTTCATACCAGTGAGTTTGTGCTTTTGTGCTTTTCATGAAAATGCATATCAATAGACCGCGTTGATATGGGCGGTATTGCTGTGAGTGAGGACTGACTTAGATATGTGTATTGCGATTGTAATATTGAGATTCTATCTATATTGCACTTATTTTTACTGTACCCTTCTTCATCTATTGCTTGCATTCCTCAGAATCACTCTGAACAGCAGTGTCAGCACCGGTGGTTCAAGGTTTTAGATCCAGACCTGGTCAAAGGGCCATGGACCAAAGAGGAGGATGAGAAGGTAAATGTCTTTCTTGTATCTTTGTGGAACAGCCCAATGAATTGCTGTGACATTAGCTTTATATGAACAACGTGGAATACTACTGTGGTTGTTACATTCCTCTGCAGTCCTATCTTCATTGGCTTGCTTTCTCGGTCTCTCTCCTACTTTAGGTCCTAGAGCTGGTTAATCGGTATGGGAACAAGCAGTGGGCGTTAGTGGCCAAGCATCTTAAAGGGCGCCTGGGGAAGCAGTGCAGAGAGCGCTGGCACAACCACCTGAACCCAGACGTGAAGAAGTCATCCTGGACGGCTGAGGAGGACCTGATCATCTACAAGGCCCACTGTGTACTGGGAAACCGCTGGGCGGAAATCGCCAAACTGCTCCCTGGAAGGTAGCTACGCCCGTTGGATGAGTGTTAAAATGAGGGGCCAGGATAGCGTGGTGGTGGTCCCACGAGCCAGCCTGAGGTACAATACATCTAGTTATTTAGCAGATGCTTTTATTCAAAGAGCCTTGCAGGGAATTCGGTTACATGTTGTCAATGAGCAGTTAGGGGTTAGACACTTTGCGCAAGGATGCCTACAAGTTGGCTGCAGATACTGGGGATGGATGGATGGACCTTTTCATCTGAGATTCGAACACTATGACGACCTCCCTCCAGAAGCCTGCCCTAGCTCTACAAGTATTCACTGTGAAATACAAAGTTTATCTTGAAGGACTTCTAATATTATAGTATTGTCTCATATCATCACGTGTATTGCTTACAGTTCAATGTCATGCACTCTGTATTGTATGAATTTCATAAATGTATACGTCTGTTTTTACCAACAGGACGGACAACGCTGTAAAGAATCATTGGAACTCCACCATTAAACGAAAACTGGAGATGGGCTTTTTTGCTGGGGCGGTCTTCAAACCAAATGAGTATGAGGATCTATTGGCTCGTGCTGATAAAGATTCACAGGTAATAAACGTATTCAAAGATCAGCTGCACTTTTTGGTGGATTTTGTGTTTGTTTTGTGAAGTGACTTGCATGAAGAGCCGAGCTGAATTCGTACCTGGTTTCACAGATGCCCCATAGCTCTGAAGGTGGAGCGGACAAGGAGCCGGAACAAACCACACCCACCCAGGTAAGCGGCAGATTAGCTGCTTAGAAAGAGTGTGGGACAATAGTCGTGAAGCTTATAGTGGGAAGTAAAATTAAAGTTCCATTATACTTGTCATTTATGTTATGGCACAGTGGCTCAACGTACTAGTGTGCCAAGCACGTAGGCGATACCCCTTGTAGTGACCCGGGTTCGATTCCAACCTGCGTTCCCATGATGTGACATGTCATTCCTTCTCTTCTTCTACCCCACTTTCCCGTCACTCATCACTGCCCTGTCCATAAAGACACAAAATCCCATACAAATTTATTTTAAGACAATTGTCATTCATACTGTATGGCTTGCACAACATTGTCAGTTGCCTTGGTTTTGGTTTTCTTTCCTTATAGATTTTCTATTCTTTCCCAGGAAACAATGATTCCAACTGACAGGAAGTGTGCTTCAAGAGTAGCAACTCCTGTGGATGCTCCTGCTGCCTCATCTTCCAAGGAGGCGTTGAGCCCCAAGACGGAGCCTGACACCTCAGCCGAAACCAGCTGCACCAGCTGGGTGGTGGACAGCTCTGGCTTCCTCTCCCCCACCGGCCCTGTGTTGAAAGAAGTGATGGACATGGTAGATGGGGTGGGTTCCCTTCTTTCCCCTTCTAAAACTGTGTGCTTTTTTGATAATGCATCTGATACACATATTAACATCAATGGGCCTTGTATTACTATGTAGTCATTTAGCAGACACTTGTTCAAAGCAACTTTGAGCAGAGATACTGCTCATAAAGGAGTAGTTAGGAGGTTGGGCAGCTTGCTGAAGGATGCCTGCTGGTAGACCGTGTATATTGGGCTTTGAACCGGTTCAGAACCTTTCTGCTCGGAGTGGAACACCTAAGCACTAAACTGTGATGCCCCCTGCATTCGTAGGATGCTATCAGTGCATCCTTAACTGGTACTTACAATCCTGTCTTGTTTTTTTTGTACCAGGACATCGATGGCTGGTGCAACTTGTCTGCGTTTGACCTGACTGAGGAGAGCCAGAGCCCCGAGCGCCATCAGTTCCGCCTGGAGGGGAGCGCTCTGCAGGAGCTGAGCAAGGGCAACAAAGGCGAGCTCATCCCCATCTCGCCGGGGGGTGTCACCCCACCCTCCATACTCTACCGACGGAGTCGCCGCCGTATCGCCCTGTCACCCGACAGCAGCAACTCCATGACGCCCAAGAGCACTCCCGTCAAGATCCTGCCCTTCTCTCCCTCGCAGGTAAACACTGTTGGGAATAATACCACTATCACTACTCAATGGTAATCCATCAATCTGTTAACTAACACTTTTTTAAAAAGCACATTATTTTTTGAATATACCCAAATGAATGGCATTCAGTGTGTAATCTTTGGCGTTTTTGCTTGCCATAGTTTGTATAGCAAGTGACTTTCCATTTTGATCCATGACTGTAACAGTTATTGTCACTACTGTATCTGGATGCTGTCCATTAACAAAAAATGCATTTGCTTTCAGTTCCTGAACATGTGGACCAAGCAGGACTCCCATGATCTGGAGAATCCGTCCCTGACGTCCACCCCGGTGTGCAGTCAGAAGGCCACCGTCACCACCCCACTTCAGCGCGACAAGACACCCCTCATCCAGAAGGAGAACTCAGTGTACGTGTTAGCCATGGGCTCCTAATGTGTATTGTGTACATGTTGAGTCTTCAGATATTGATTCTTCCGGTATCGGGCAGGATAGTGCAGAGGCTAGGGTGACTCCCAGCTGTCTGCAACATACCTGTATGCATCCTTGAGTACGATGTCTAACCCTGCAACTCAAAGACTTAATTAATAGCATCACAACAATGAATTTCACTTAAAGACGCTTTGGATAAAAACGTTTCCGATATGACTACATAGTAACACCTTTTTTCTTATTTAACATTTTCCTGTGTAGGTTTATTACGCCTAATCACAAGTCTGAACTCTGTATTACCCCACGAACTCCGACGCCGTTCAAAAATGCCATGGAGAAATATGGTCCATTGCAGCCTTTGGTAAGTACTTTGAGTACAAAATAATTATGTTTTAACTTCACTTGCCTGGGTCCAGACCTTTTGAATCTACCCACCCAGTTGACTGATTTTTGGTCATGTGATATGAAACGGCGATTTCTCGGTTGAAAAAGCGATTTGCCAATCAGCACCATGGGTGGGACGATAGTTCCGATTGCCATTCCTTTAGAATAATTTCAACCCTGACAAGTACATTTTACACAAATCCTCCCAGAATAGACACCGGGTCAATGGGAGAATTACCCCTTATCTTGGAAACTTTCACTTAATGGGCTCTCTGTCGCGTTTGGGCTGCTGAATAATAATACTCCTGAATTTGATGACCCCCTTGATTAACACATTTATTTTTACATGGACTGCATGTCTTAATATCGCCTGACATCGTAGTTTGTTTTTACTTTGCTCCACTCTTAAAACTCTGGCAAAACCAGTATGTTGGCAAAGCATGGCTACCCATTGTTGGCCTCTAGTGATCGGTTAGGGAAAATCAAATCCCCCTCTGCCACGGAAATCGGTTAGACTGTAGGCAATGTCAATGTCTAACAAGTTGACAATTCTGTATGATATCAGGCTGTTCATACCTCTTTGTATCTCAGCCTCAGACTCCTAACCTGGAAGACGATGTGAATGAGGTCATACTCCGGGAAGCTGGAATTGAACTGATGGCCACCCGAAGTCCTCGCCGCAAATCCCTGGTGGTTACTGATATTCTCTTTACTGGTTGAAACATGGACATGTGCTGGCCTACTTACATCTACACTCGGTGAACATGTTCCGTTCAAAATTCTTCTCCTGTTGCTATTTCCAGCTTCCAGACTTCATACAAGATCATTTTATGGTTGGACATTTTTGTGTGTAATTCAGTACTAGTTGGACCTATTTGTCCAAGGCTAACAGTTCAAGTCAGTCAGTTATTCATAAATGCATCAAGTACTTTCTTTCATTGACAATTATATATTCATATTGCCTTTTTATGAGGCATTGATTTAAAAAAAAATGCACTGCAGCTAGCTTGAATTTGTACCTGGTTGAATCTTGAAGCAACTCTTAGTCACTTCTTAATGGTTTTATGCTTTGTGTTCAACCTCACTTGTGTCACACATCTTTGACCAAAAGCATCTGATGAATGTATAATTTCTAAACCAAGTTCCTCTTGGGCTCTCACTTACTTCGAGTGTAAATGTGTTGTCCTTCCAGCATCGTCCGATGAAGAAAGTGCGCAAGTCTTTGGCGCTAGACGTAATGGACTGTAGGATGACCGTAGCCACCAAACTCAAACCTGAATCCAAACACTCCACACAGGTATTGGGACTTCTCGATGTA
This sequence comes from Bathygadus melanobranchus, assembly GCA_900302375.1. NCBI lineage: Eukaryota > Metazoa > Chordata > Actinopteri > Gadiformes > Macrouridae > Bathygadus > Bathygadus melanobranchus. Next base: position 15,413 of record OMKP01010234.1, read on the forward strand.
TTATGAATGTTACGGAGAACCAAAAACAAACCTTTTTTTTTTTCCCTCATCATTTCTGCTTCTTGGTTTTCAGGTGAAGACTGCGCTGTCCCTGGACCTGTCGGCTTCGTTTTGCACCAAGAGGGACGAGAACGTGTTGGACCAGGCCTTCCTCATGGAGCCCAGCGAGTGCACTCCCCAACCCTGCTCTCTGCCACTGACGCCGGTGAGACATACTGCAGCTTGCAGTTAACATGCTGGGATGGGGGCAGGATAGTATAGTCTGTGGTTAGGGGTGTTTGACTCTCAGCTGAAACGTTCCACAGTGAATCTACCTCTTGTGGCATCCCTGAGCAAGATGCCATAACCTGATGGATCTAAATAAATTCACTGTTAAGTCTGCTCAGTCATCAGAAAAGCCTCTCATTTTAACTTGGTTATTATTAACAAAAATTCTTTCCATTGTAGATGTCCAAAGAATGGGAGATGGTTGTATGTGGACAAACTAAGGACCAGCTCATAATGACGGAGAAAGCGAGAGTCTACCTGAGGTCTCTCCGATCCCGAACCCCCAACCGCGCTCTCATCCTGTCCTGAGATGCCTCCCTCGTCATTTTCTTCACTTTTTCTCTCGTCACCGTTGTCCTAATTTAGGCAGATTTTAGATGAATGGGACAAAGCAATGGTTGTTGAATAGTCATTTTTATAACTAGTGTACTCATCGAATAGACTGAATGATACCCAATCATTGAGCTGCGATAGTAAAAGTGTGTGGATGGAGTGGTGCTTTTACAATAGATACATCTGGTTCAAAATACCCTTTTTGTAGGTGGTTTTGTAAAACAATATGCAAATCACATTCCACTGAGATTTTTTGACTTGAAATCTGTTTGGTGGGGTAAAGCAATAATGAATGAAAGTGATTGATCAAAGGATTACTTTACACAGGTGGGATTTGTTATTAGTCACCTGACTATTACAAAGCAGTGTTTTAATATTTGGAAGTACACTCAGGTTATGTACATAAACCAATGGTTAAATAAATATTGTAGTTTGAAGAGTTCCATTTAGACTATGTATGTATGTATGTATAGAAACAACCTGAAAAAAATAAACACATGTATATTTAAATGTTGTATTCATTTATTGGTTGCAGGTAAAGTCTTAACAGTCTTGGTAAGTCTTAGTTATGTTTCCCAGTGATGTCGGGGTAGTTGGCCAATGCTGCGCTTCCACATCAATGCAACGTGTGCAGTATTTCGTCAAGACGATCCAATGAAGCCGACCGAACTTTATCAATTTCTTTACAATTATAAAATTTTCTTTTTATGTGTTTACTATTTACAATTGTTTACTATTGCAACAATTATATCGTAAAAAACATTTTAAACCAAAAAGGAAAAGATAATTTACTTCAGGGTCAGTTTTCAAAGTAAAAGTTTAAACTGACTAAGCACTGGGCGACTCAGACCTTGAAAAAGGGCAGCATCCAAGATAAATGCATATCACACGACCCACCAGATCATCGCACAACCAAAAAATGAAGTAATATACATGTAATCTACACTGAAGGTTATTTTGGAGTATTTATTTTGGATTGTGGCGTCATTTCCGTGTTCATTTTGTATGTGGACATTTATTTTGAAAGGATCATACTGTTTGACAGACGCCATTCTAAAGTACCGGAAGCAGTTGTCGGTTTCTGGTGACGCTGCATTAGACTGCAAGACATGGCCCAAACTAGTAAGACAATCCCTTCGTTATTAAACTGCATTCATTTTGTTGTCCTTGAGCATTGTGGTTTCATATAATCTACCCGTAATTGGAGGCCTTGACAAAGAAAATGCATGGGTGTTTCAGAATCTAAATTTTTGCTGGATTGTTAGCTAAAGACTGCAATGGACGGGGAAATGCTAAGGAGCTAAATGAATGAATAGATCTTGTGCCATGGATGCGGAAGATAATTATAGTTTCTAATCTACAGATTCAACGTCATCTAGCCTCTTGCATGTGGATAATTAACCACTGCTGCCTTCTGCCCACAGGCTTGCTGCGGGTGTTGCTGTTCAGCTTGGCTGTGGGAGCACAAGCTCTCACGCCGTCCCATTACCTGTCCCTGTCTGATGTGGCGAGACTTCAAACCTTCCTCGGCCAGCACTTCACGGACCTGGAGTCCGCATATTATTCTATCGTTGGTCTGGCCAAGCTTGGAGCGAGTGTTGCAGATGAAGCTGTAAGCGAGTGTTGAATCGTTGGTGCACATTCATAGCTTCATATAATTTTCCCGGAAGCTAGGTTATTATGGAACAATGTAATGTATATTTTTCTGTGTATAGCTGATACATTCACATTACTAGAAAGATGGATTTGGCTATTCCCCATAAACCTCAAATAAGTATTTTTATTTCATTTATGCAGGAAGCATGCCAGTTCCTAAAATCCCAGCTCGACCCAACAAGCGTGGACTCTCTCTTCTATGCTGCAGTGGCCAGTCAAGCCCTACCAGGATGTGAGGTATTGCTTAACAAAATTCCCATATTTTGCAGTTCATTCAACATTTCAACTGTTTTCCAGGTTCTTGTGTCGTTCTATCCCCATATTTAACCCAACCCATATGTGACTCAACTACACTAAGTTACTGGGTCACATAGGGATTCCATTGAAAACTGTTAGCTAGAATGTCAATTTGATGTTGTACCTACTTCCCGGGTCGGGAAGGTGTTGTTAAAGATGTGCTCACAGTCCGCATGTATGTCCTTGTCTCAGTCGGCATGTTACTTTGTTAATCCGGGGGTGAAAGAAACACTTAAACCCACACAAAATCGCTGTTCATGTCAATGTTTTCCTCAACATGCAGCATGCCTGAATTTGCTTGGTTTCTCTGTCCTTTAGTCCCTACTAAAACTCAATCGTGCTACTACTATGTTGGCTCCCTTTTTTAGATCCCACTGTCCAATGAAACTAGAGACATTCTCCTGGCGGCCGTGAGCGAGGACTCCACCGTGGCCCAGATCCACCATGCTGTGGGTGCACTCACCTCCCTGGGCCTTCCCCTGGCGTCGCAGGAAGTGGTTGGCGCCCTCCGGGCTCGCATCAACAAGGAGGAGAACGTTGTGGCGTAAGCTCCCGCTTGGTTGGCTCGTCCTTAGTTGGACTTTTAATTATCGTCTCATCTAATATTTTGGGGTTGTAAGGTGATATTGGATGGATTTGAAGAATCAAAATGATCTGCTGACTGATATGGGAACAAACTACAGTTTTCATAAATGAAAATACAAAAACTTTAGTTGGTTACCAAGCAGTTGTATGTTTTCTCAAGGTTAATCCAGTGGCCATTAGGTTCTATTAGACTATTATAGTCACATATGAATATTATTTATATTAAAGGCATCTCCATTCATGTTGATCTCATTGAATTTATTGTTGTATATTAAATCATGACACTGACACTTTTGGGTTCCTGGTCTTCCTGCTGTAAGAGGCTCATTTGAGATAATTTGGCTAGCGTTGAGTACTGTCATATTTCTCTTGCTTTGTAATCCTTTGCAATTGTTGTATTCACAGGGTTACCTTAGCTCTGCAGACTGCTGCCCGCCTCTCTCAACAGGCTGAGCTTGGTGGATTCGTGGAGGAGATCGAAGTGAGTACTACAACCATTTCTCCACCATGTGGTGCTGTCGTGCCACACTATAATGAATATAGAAAAACCTGCAATAACGCTAATATTTGCAAAGCTTTTGAAACAATGTTCTCCTATTATTGCTCTGAAGTCACATGTGAATTATTTTCAGTTTGACTCATTTTCTCGTTCTTACTTTTAGGATCTGACTGCTCGTTTGGACGATCTGGGAGGCCTGTACCTGCAGTTCGAGGAGGGGCTCGAGGCAACTGCCGACTTTGTGGTGGCCGCCTACGCTTTGTCTGACCACGTGGACGTGGAGCCGCCCCTGAAAGAGGTATGGTCATCCAGCGACCATGGCAGCATGTGAATTGAGATGGTAAGGTCATCAAAGGTCAGACGTCTTAACGGCGCATACATGTTCAAACCCCCATGTAGGACCAGGTCATCCAGCTGGTGAACTCCATCTTCAGTAAGAAGTCGTGGGACTCTCTGTCGGAGGCCTTCAGCGTTGCTGGGGCCGCCGTCGCCCTCTCCAGCAACCGCTTCCATGTGCCGGTGGTGGTCAGAGCCCAGGGCCCGGCCGCCGTGTCCCATAGCCAGCCCACGCTGCAGGTACACCCGGCCCCCCTCCACTATCTTACGTTCAGTCATCCAGTCCATTACAGGCGTTTTTCGCCAAAATCACATACAGGAGAACAACAACAACCAAAGCCTACAATCAAAATTGAGGTGGCGGTAAAAATATATTTAAAAAAATCAATTGGAATGTATTTGAATTATACTTTCATTATTGGTGGTAGTGAATAATAGTGATGTCACAGATGGTACATCACCATAATGTTGGCATCAGAGATCGTAGTATATCTCAACAAAGTGCATTCTAAAGACTGAAGCTAAAAATGTCAAACAATCAAAAGTCCCCCCTCCTCCCCATCAAGGTCTTTTTCAGAGAGCTGTGGTGTATGCTCTCTGCTCTGTACAGAACATGCCCCAACATTGGCCTTGTGGTTGTATTTGTTTTTCATTAACAGCTCCTGGTTACCGACATCCTGTCCCAGCCCCTGGCGTCTGCCAGCGTGCTGGCGGAGTCCGCCAGTGCCCTGGCCACCAAGAGCGTTATCCTCAGCCAGACACCGTTCACCCTCCGAGAGTAAGTTATATAGGAGCCTGGTTATCCCTGTGAGTTATATAAGGGGCTTTTCTCTGGAAGAGAGTAACTTAGGAGCCTAATGTCCCCTGTGGACAGTAGCAGTTATTCGCCCCCTTTGCTTTCTTGTAGGGTAGTCCTAGAGTTATGCCACACAAGACTTCCATGTCATTATTTCTCACTTATTTCTAAAACAATGTAATAGTAGTACAAGAGATCAGAAGTGCATACTTCTTTTAGTGGTTCATTTTCCCTTCTCTTTTTCTGCCTTAGTGGTGTGTTTGAGCTGAACTTCATGTCCAGCCAGCCGGCCAGTGGCTACTACCAGTTCACGGTCACTGTGACTGGAGACAGCCGACTGGTAGCCAATCAGGTGGAGGTAAGCTGAGATGTGTGTCACTTACAGTCACAGGCCTGCTACTCAGAAAACAGACCCAGTAGAAAGTTTCAAAGTAATGGCACTTGAGTGCATGGGTTACGTACGTACTCGGGAGGGACATTTTTATGCATGCAATCAAACAATTTGAGAGAGCGACAAGGGGTTGGTGGGCGTCAGGTTGTCTGTACTTGCACAAAGTGATGCAAATGAGTGGTTGACTTTGCTGAGTCACAGGTGAACAGTAAGTGGTAGTTTGCTGTTAAATGTCCACAGCAATTATGGCGTCGTGTTCACTTCTAAACTTGGGTGCTTTAGGTCTTGCTGATCCACTTTGCTGGCCATTTAAGCTTATTTGTGCCATGATTTCTCTCACAGCTTAAAGTGAAGGTGTCCACAGAGGTGGCTATTACGAACATGGACCTGTCCATTGTTGATCGGGACCAGAGCATTGGCACAAAGACCACCAGGTAAGAAACCAGTCACAGTATGAGTAAAATTAATGAGTTAAGAGATGCATAATGTAGATGAGCAATGTCAAATCTGCCTGACAAAGTACAGTGGAATGACTTCTTGGGCCTGGAAACTAGTTTGGAGAGATTCACAGATTTGGTGTAATTGTTATTTTTGTACTTTTTTATAATCCAGGGTGGAATACCCCTCTAAATCCAAGGCGTCCTTCATGGCTGACAGCCACCAGAACTTTGCTATGTCCTTCCAGCTGGTGGACGTAAACACTGGGGTGGAACTTACCCCTCATCAGGTTGGTTATCTTGGGTCTAACTGTGGGACTGTTTATTTTTATGCTCTTCCTAAACCACTGGCAGGAAACCAAGCATAACTTTCATACAAATATACACTTGGGTATTATCGAGCTGATTAAGTCTTTTTATTTTCCAGACTTTCGTCCGACTGCACAACCAGAAGACCGGCCAGGAGGTGGTGTTTGTGGCCGAGCCCGACAGCAAGAACCTCTACAAGTTTGAGTTGGACATGGCGGAGCGGAAGTCTGAGTTTGACTCCATGTCGGGCACCTACTCCCTGCACCTCATGGTGGGGGACGCCACCCTGGAGAACCCCATTCTGTGGAATGTGGCTGACATTGTTTTGAAGTTCCTGGATGACGAGGCCCCGGCAGTCATCCAGCCCAAGAACCTCTACATCCCCAAGCCTGATATCCAGGTAACACGCCGCCAAGGCTTTTTGCTCTAATCTGTTTGAGGTGATGGTTGGTACCACAAGGAAGCTTGTGGGCCTTGGCGTATGTGTGTTTGATGGTTTGCCCCCCCATCCTCCTATGTTCAGCACCTGTTCAGGGAGCCGGAGAAGAAGCCCCCCACTGTGGTGTCCAACACCTTCACGGCCCTCATCCTCTCTCCCTTCCTTCTGCTGCTCATTCTGGTACGCCCTTCCCATTTCACTTTGTCTGTAGTAGGCGTGGGTCATGAGTTTTGAATATTCGATTATTCGTTAAATGATAAAGAATGAAATAGTTTACGCGACTACCGTGTTGTCTTAAATACATTTCCCTTGTTATTATAGGCGTATGTTTCCGCCAATGTACACATATCGAAAGTCAGTTTAACCAGTGTGTTATACAGTCTATACGTGTTATATTCAGGTTGCGTTTATATAGTGCTTTTATCCAAAGTGCTTTACATTGCTTACACTGACGACGGTGTCAACCATGCAAGGCAACAACCAGCTCTTCCTTTTTCTTTTCTTTTCACAGTAAAGCGTTCGGTATTTCCGTCCAGGAATTTAATTGGATTCAATTTGTATGGTTTTTTTTTTGCGGTACAAGGCTTGTTTTTCTAGATGGTGTATTCTTGTCCCAAGAAAAGCTCTTGAACAAAACAGCAGAGAAACGGTCTTGTCTGTGAACGAGCCTCTTAATTGACTTGTGTTATTTTACAAAAGCAAAAATTGTTTTCGTTTTAACCCCTGCCATTAGTGGTGAATAAAAAGACTGATTGTGATGGACTCAGAACAATGGGTATTCTATTTTTGTTTGCTGCGTCAGTCTGAAAACAACATTCTGCTTTTATCTGTCTCTCTCTCTCCCTGTCTCTCTCTGTGTGTGTGTGTGTGTAGTGGATCAAGCTGGGGGCCAATATCTCCAACTTCAGCATGTCTCCCAGCACGGTGCTGTTCCACATCGGACATGCAGGTGAGACCTCAATATTCCACTGATGAATCTGTTGCATAATGGCAATTTCACCCGCTATTGTTGAGCATAACAAATTAATTTCAGCATTGATTTTTGGTGGCTATAGAAACCCAAACCTTTGTTTGGTGTTTATTGAAATCATGTTTCACTTGTATTACTATTTAGAGATATGAGTGTTTATTTGTTTTATTTTTACCATGCTATTTATGATTCATTTATGGATCTAGAATATGATTGTAATAAGTTGTGCGCATGGCACAGGCCAATTATCACTCATAATAAATTGCTTGCAGAGTTCATCAATACAGGCCTTGTTTTGTTCCCTTGTATATCTAAAGGTAGACTACGTACTGTTGTCTTTAACTTACAGCTATGCTGGGCCTGATGTACGTGTACTGGACGCACCTCAACATGTTCCAGACCCTCAAGTACCTGGCCATCATCGGCAGTCTCACCTTCCTCGCAGGCAACCGCATGTTGGCCCAGAAAGCAGTAAAGAGGTAGGTGATCCTGAGATGCCTCCCTCCCTCCCCCTGCCAGCTGAGGCAGTGGATCAGTTATAGAGGGCCCTTGACATAAACAGAAAGCTTCCCTCTCCCTGGTTCCCTTTTCAGCCAAGAGAGGCATCCTTTTGCGTTTTGAGGGGCCCATTGGTGGTCCTCAGGCTGGACCTGAGCTGAAGGGCTCTAGTCCACAGTGGCAGTGCAGCACTAGGGCTCCATGTGCCGCTGGTCTCTCTGCCTCTCCCTCCCTCCACTCCCTGGGCACACAAGTGTAGCCCTCTCTGAGTAGGAGTTACTGCCCTCCATGGGCCCGGGAGAGAAGCTACTTCTGAGTGTCCCTCAGAGCTACCTGAGATGGTTTTCATTCTTTCAACGCTTAGAGCCCTCAAAAGGCTAACGAGGCAGATTTTGGTCGCTGAAGACGCAGATACTCTGATACGTCATGGCTTGACACACAAGAAAAGGAACGGCCCCATGTCTCCTTCATCTGTAGTCCATTAACGCATTCTCCCAGTGGAAGATCTCAATTAATGTTGAGCACCTGGACTTTAATCCTCCTTGAATCGCCCTTGATTGGCAGACATTAGTTTCTCTCTCTCTCTCTCTCCCCTCCCTGCTTTTGTTTAGTGTGTAATTGCCACCTGCCCCTGTCTCTTTCTCTCTTTAAACACTCTTACGTTACTCTAAATCTCTCCTTTACTCTTTCAGGATTGCCGCTGAGCAAAGTAGTAGGTTGGCAAAGTATAGGAGCCTTCGTTAATGGCCTCCTTTGTAACAAAATGGATGGTCCTCAAGGCTGAAGTAAGGGCATCCTTATGGATTTGAATCCCAGCGCATCCCATCCTTAGCCAGCAGATTGCATGGCTGCTCATTCACCGTGTAGTTCCCGAGTGCTCGCATCACATGTACTTCCTTCACCCCTCCTTCCTCTTCCTCTTCCTCTTCCTCCTTTTCCTGGTTTTTCCTCCTCCCGTCATCCTCTCGCTGCAGTCATAACACCCGTACCACTAATTTATCCATGGAATTATTCCACAGTGTTGTCTGTGTGCCATTCTGGTGCTGTGTGTGTCTGCTGTGTTTACTGGTTACCACTCACTATATTTGCAGTGTCCATTTTGCCATAATGTTCCTAATCCGAATTATGCAAAGACTTTTTATTTTTGCCATTTGTTTTGTTTTTTCATGAAGGAATACACATTGTGCTGCACACAGAATTGCATGAGAATGCTCATTTGTCAAATGACGGACCGTTTCAGACCGAACATGTTCGACTTCATGTGTCTAAACTTTAGTTTTTCTCTTACAGGATGGAGAAGAAATGAGGACATTCAATTTTAAGAAGATCCTGAAATTATTCCCCCCAAGGATTCATTCATGAATAACACATACAGTTGGACAAAACAGGCTCTGGTATTTATTTTAATCCAAGTGATGATTTAGAAAATCGATTTAGCATTGTTTTATTTTTTTTTCCTTAATTTTTCTCCCACAAATTACTGAGAATGAGACTCGTGTCTTCCAGCAACAGGACAGATGCATCTTTTTTTTACACAAAGTGTTTATACTGAGGGCTGCATAAGCTACCGATCTACTGCACTTCATGTCCACGTTTTCTGTTCAGCGTCCAAAATGCCAGTGTCTGCTAGTCGAGCTGTGGTCATCGTGGTGTCCGGGTGGGAACTGGGTTGTCTCTGGTGGTTGTTTTTTTTTTTTTTTTGTACATTCCCGTTTCTGATGGCCGAATGCCCACCTGGTCTTGTAAAAAAAAAAAAAAAAAAATTTGGGGGGGGGGT
>OMKP01010305.1:3130-20142 GCA_900302375.1 Bathygadus melanobranchus
GCCGACTTAAATGTGCTTCAGATGCACTTGTTACGCAGCGTAAAGGACCTCTGACATCGACCCTAACCCTAACCCTACAATCACCTCCCTTATGTGACGAAAGCAACACCGAGTGCCATGCGTTGGTTGAGATGTTTGAATTGCGTTGTATAAGTAACTTTCACATGCTGTTTCCCGGTTACCTTGTCACATTAAAACAACGATCGTAAGAATGATTTGTCTCGACTGCCGTGTGTAACGTTTTCCAAACCAAATCAGCTGCCACTGTTGGACTGTATTGAAAAGGACGGTTAATACTATTGGTCATATTATCAACTCTACAGCAAACCCACCCAAAATAAGATATGACTGTAGTTTTGGTTGGGAGCATGTTGTGTATATAGTTTACATTTTACTAGTCCTAGAATCACTCCCTAAAAGACAATTATGTCTTATCCTTATATCAGAACATCAGATATATATTTGTTCTCCTTCCGTCTCTCTTCCTTGGTGAATACAGGGCATACAACAGCATTATCAGGTCCCAACAGGCACCACACATCCTAATAGATCCTCTTACAACAATAATACCGACTACTGTGCATATTATTTCACTATTTTCAATCCTTGTAATCGATCTTACCAATATCATGCACTGTGACGTGTCGTCTGCAGAAGGCAGATTACCATGTCTCCTGGCTGGGTTTCACTTGTTAAGTGTACACACATGTCTTGGCAGTCCCACTACTGTAGAAAGTGTTTTTTGACTGGTTTAGCATACTTTGGATGCTAAACCAGTTGTTGTCCTGTGTTTTGTACCTCCTTTGTATGTTGAGCTCCGACTAGGTGCGATCAATCATGATACACCACTTGTGAACCGAAAAGACACAAGTTTGTTCAAGACTAGTGCTAACATGGACACGTTACTCAAGAAAAAGAATCACGCAAACAGCCAGACTACAGCATGTCTCCATTCAATATAATTAGGGTTTAATAGAGAAACTAAGAAAAAGTTATAATGGAAAATGTTGTATAACACACACAGTAGATCTAGGAAGTGTTCATATGCTTTTATTTATTCAATCTGAATATGTACGCTGCAGCTGTGCAGTGATGATAAACATAGACCTTGTAGGAATATGCTTTGACGCTGTGTGCGGCTACTAATTTGACCACGCAAATTAGGTTGAATTAGTACGTTAGGGCCGACACGGCGCCCCGGCCTCTCGTCTCGAGGCCGATACGTGTTTTGATATCGTAGAGATCAGTGCTGACTTTTATTTCCATCGCCACTCACTCACCAAGAGAAATGTCTTCCTACTCCGATAAACACATGAATTCAGAGGCTAAGCCGCGTGACATTACTGTGACTAGAAGGTATTACAGCACAGAGCCAGATGTGTCATTTATGTTGGCTGGTTTATAGTGTGTTCCCCTGGCAGATGAGGACGTGTTTCATTCCTGCATGATTGCAGGTTTAATGACGTCATGGCGTTTTAACGATGTGCTAACAGTGTGGGACTCCTGTGTGTTTCCTAGGCCTTCGCCCGTCATGCCAATGCTTGTTCCTGATGCCTTTTTGCCCTTTTCCTAACCAGACTCTGTTTAAAAGAAAGCAGGCTTGCTCTATCTCACAGCACACGCGATGGACTTTGACTATAATACCTGGCAGCAAACAACTTGCTTTGTCACGTCGTAACATATCAAGTCTCTCTCTCTCTAGACCATTTGATAAAAAAGGGTGTCATATATTGTAGGATGTATGAATGTATGAATATATGAATGTCTGGCAGTGTACACACACGCGCACACACACACGATATGTAAAAAAAAAGATATCTCTTTGAATGAACATTCAAAATATTGAGTGGCATGGCAAATTAAAGATTGTAAATATGTATAAAAAAAAACTAAAAAAAACAAATATTTGATGTGATGGGAAGTCGAATTGAAGTTCGCTGTTGGGTGTACAAGTTTTTGTATCTTAAGGATGAGGGTAAAAGCACATAGTGACGCATTGTTGAGCACACAGAAGTATGTCGCGTCGCCATTTGTGAAGACTGCATTGCCTTACGTTACGTTAACTAAAGTTCCGCCTCTGTTTTCTTTAATTTCAACGTTTTCGACGGTGACTGCAATGTGTCCACGACCCACGATAATGCTAGCGTTGTTTTGATCCATTGTCCGAGTTTATGTGACGGGGAGACATTTGCTGAATACTTATACTGTGTACGTACCCAAAAGCGTGACACAGTGCTTCAAGTTAATGAATGATACATAGATATAAGAATGGATTTCCTTGTTTGCCTAAACACACAGCCGGTTGGGTTTGTTTGCTTCAATTTGCAGTGTTGTTTCATTGATTACATTAAAATAAATATATTACTATACATTGCTGTGGTTTCAATGTTATGCAATATTTAATAAACCATACAAAATATCTGGGATATTGCCTGTGTTGTTCTCCAGTAAAGAGTCTGGATTGATTTGTTTGTCATAATAATAATTATAAATAAAATGTATATTGATATATTTAATAATAGGGCCTATAGAGGCAGCTTGGTTCAATATAACTAATGATGACTAATTATTGCATGGTCATTTGGGATGGACATAAATATGTATCATTGATACATTTGCCTTTAAGAAAAGCAGTAAAGTTCAACTATAACACTCATTTGATTCAAATGCAAACTATATTTTAGCAATTCAAAATGAATAACATCTGGATTATTTGTGATTCCAAAACTATTACTACATACTTATCTAATACGGTAGTGAAGCAATGGCAAGGCTATAAAACAGCGTCACACGATTGATTCTAAATAGATTGTCCATTCATTAATTGATTAGTCAAGCTCAAAATACGACTTTCACAGGTTCAAATATAGATGCAATAGTGTCACTCCCCTCAGCATAGATTTGAGGGGCTGTTACGGTAAATGATGGGCAGCGCGTTTCGGTGTTTTTCATTCCATTCCCGCTGCGCTGTCCCGGCAGGAATGGGAGGTACGGGAGCGGCGCATTCCGCATCCTGGGATCTGGCTCTACCATAAATGGTCTGGCCAGCATGTAACGTGCTGACGTAACGGTAGACCGACAATCCTAAAACAAACACCGAGCCCTCGGCGTTATCAGCGTGGAAACTTCAAAAAACTACTTGTCCAACTTCACCAGGTTGGCCCCGCCCCCCTAAAGTTGCGGAGCGAGGCGGGCGAGACTGTTCTCCGCACATGTCATTCTTCTCGTCGGGACGTGAACCTCCACATCCACGAACCTCCAAATAAGTTTTCAACATGCCGATCCGAGTGGTAATGGAAGGTCCCGGGCCTTGGGGGTTCCGTCTTGTTGGAGGAAAGGACTTCGAGCAGCCGCTGACCATTTCGAGGGTAAGTGTTGTGCCTGTGCCAGTTACTTTGTAATACACTGAAACAATTGCGTGTCGTCCGCGGCGGTAACGTTTGCCCATTGTCTTTGTTGAAAATAATGTGCGGTGACAAAACAAAGGATGCACCGTAACTTGCCGTAACGTGGAAATCGTGTTTTAACATTATGGGTATGATGCCATTCCACGGTGCGTCATCAGTTAAAATTAAATACTTCTACGACCTAGGCTCACTTCAACTCATAATCCTAAAGTATTTGAGATAAAATGGCTGCGAAGGGTTCCATTAACACTACCTCCTAACACTAACTACCTTGACACTACCCTATTGAAACGTGACAGTTCCTCCAGCAGAAATACGTTTGTTTTCTCTGTCTTTGTGCTTGCTACGTTTTTTAGAGGCCTATATGATACCACAGTGGTCATTTCATTCTGCTCCACCCATGGCATTCCCCAACCACCAGGGTCCCCTTTGGCATGTAAATATATATTATCGAGAAGTGAAATGTTTTTCCGAGGCGTGTCCCAGCCCGTGTGACACCTATCAGCTCACCTTTATTCGGCCTGGGCTTCCTCATGCAGTAAAACGTCTCCTCCCCGTGTTTAGTGTAAATAAACCCAGTTGATTAAGTGTCACGGTGCCAAAGGACGTTGAAACTGATACTCTCTTGTTCAGAAAGAAACGACCTTAGACCCTAATCCACCGTCCTGTAAAAATAAAGACCATGACTATTTCTGTCTGTCTGTCCGCTCCGCAGGTCACACCTGGTAGTAAGGCAGCGCAGGCCGATCTGTGCATCGGTGACATGATCCTGGCCATCGACGGAGAACCCACGGAACACATGACACATTTGCAAGCCCAGAATAAGATCAAGGGCTGTATGGATGAGATGGCGCTGTCCATAGACCGGTATGTAGGATGCTGAGACAGCCTCCTCCAGTCAGAGTTTTGCACAGCCTCGGGCCAAAGACACAGTATGAGTAACTCGAGCTGACTCGGCCATGATACAGCTGTTGTAAAGGAGGGGGAGCATTCCAGCCCAGGCAACTTTAGCATATCTTACCTTTACTGTGTGTGTTTAGTTTTATTTTCTCCTAGAAAACTGTGGCTTTTAGACGACATTTTAATCTAGTAGAGTAGCGTCTGGGTGGGCTTGCAGTTTGGAGCAATTCTACTTTCCCAGGATAAGTATTGTTAGTATTATCTGAGTTATGGTGGTTACAGAACTAAAAACACGCTCTCCCATCCAATATGAAAGATAGTTAATTCTGCATGGCAAAAACACGTCCTACAGGAACATATGAACTGATCTAATACACCGTCTGTGGTTGCGGTTATGCTGAACACATTCCAGGACGATTGTCTAGGAGTCTTTTTTTCTCTGTTGAAGCCCTCGTGTCTCAACTCTGTTTCAGGTCAAAAACCAAACTATGGTCTCCTCTCTCATCTGAGGGAGGGAAAACGAATCCTTACAAGATGAATCTTGCCTCAGAACCACAGGTTTGTGCTTGTGTATGTGTGTCTTTATGCCTTTGTGTCTGTGTGTGTGGGTTTGTTTGTTTGTGTGTAAGTTTGTTTCTGTCTGTCTGTCTGTCTGTCTATATGTGTGTGGCTGTATTTGTGTATTTGTCTGCATTTGTGTTCGCTGACACAATATTGAAATGGTTAGTGCTTCAACCATTGCATTGGAAGTATGTGTTCTCTGTTTTGTAATTCCTAATTAATTCTTTTGTGAAAAAGAACAACCGGGAGCCAGTTCACAGTACAGCTAAACACGTTCCCTTACTTTCTAAGTGTGTGTGTGTGTGTGTGTGTGTGTGTGTGTGTGTCGGGGCGAGCCCTGGTGCCAAGTGCCAACGATGAAGTCATTGTTTACCTCCCCAACAGGAGGTATCCTAGGAGACGCTAGTTTATCATCCAAGCACTGACGCAAGACTCGGTTCCTGCCCGCTAAGTGGAAAGATTGAGGACATTAAGTGTGTATTCATGTAGGAAACAGTGCTGTTTTTTGCGTGCGCAAGTCCACTGCTTTCACATTTCACCAATGTAGTGAATGAGTGTGTTTCTGCTCACTTGTTTCAAATGTGCACGCGTAGGTGTGTGAACGGACGGCGTTGCTTATGATGAATGTCACGAGACTGGCCACATGTAAAAATAGCGTAATGCATTTTGGATCGCATTTGCATTCGCCTAGATTCGTCGCTCCACAGCAAAAAATATCCATATTCCTAAAATGTGACTCTCTGTCTGATGTCTGAAGCATGAGATGTATTCAAAGGCTTTTCCTGGGTTTTTTCCCCCCACTGTTAAGCATGAGCTAGCCTCAGTGGTATTTTTAATGCGCTCGCGTTCTCATGAAGTGCCTGTCCGTGGAATGTGTGTCTTGTGCGCATTTGAAGAACTCTAGTCGGTCATTTTCATTTCAGGAAAAGAATCCGTAGTCGGACATTACGAGGTTTGCTTCCAAGCCGAGGGAGCAGTCGGAGCCTTTGCGCGCGGGTTCAAAGAGGCTATTTTAGATATGAATTTGAATGTCAATTTTAAATTAGCTGTTCTTTTGTTTTTCATTTTAGTTTCATTGGTCTGGCTAAATGCAATCCATTTATCGTTCATCATCTTTTAAAAGACTTGTGATGGCCAATCGATTTTTTATTTTATATTCCTAACCGCAGGGGAAATAGCTCAACGATAGTTGTACAGCTAATAGTGCAAACATAATTTAATGGTCTACTTAATCTGACGGCTGCACTCATTATTGTTTGACACAAATGTGCTGTTTTCAGTGCATGTTTCTCACCGTGTCTTCCACAAACATCAGTCAGATCCATGGGAAAAAGAAAACAAAAACAACGTCAAATATTCTTTCCATATTTTCACATCCTGTCCGTTATCTATTTTCGTCCGCGACCAAAGGAAGTCAAGGCCATTGGCTCCGCCCACAACCAAAGTGCTCTGCCGTTCACGGCGTTCGGGACCAAGGTGGTGACCAGCCAATACAACAACCCCGCCGGCCTCTACTCCTCGGGAAACATCAAGGACTTCAACACGACCGTCAACGACGTCAAGACCATCACCACACCCACCGAGTCCTGCCGTGTGTGAGTCGCAGCCCGCCCGTCGTGTCACTTCCTGTTGAAACTCTAACTAACTAAGATATCCATCCAGGGGGTGTGTGTGTGTGTGTGTACAGTATGAGTCTCTGTAGAGACGTGTTGAAACACTGCTACAACTTTGTGGTACTGTAGCGTTAGCTCATAGCACTGCTGTCAGCGAGAGCTGTTGGTACTCATACTAAAATAATTGACGTGAGTAAATGGATTACATTTATATAGAAAAGCGCTTTACATTGCCTCACATTCACCCATGGCGATGTCAACCACGCATAGTACGTACCTCGACAATTAGCGAGGCAGCGCTAGGGGATCGAACCAGCGGCCTTCCGTTTGCCGGTCAACCGTCTCTCAAAGTCAAAGTCAGCTTTAATGTCAGACCAATATATGTACAGACATACAGAGGGGCTGAAATTGCGTTTCCCTCTCATCCACGGTGCATAGCATTTAACATAGCAACATAGCATAGCCTCTACCTCCTGAGCTAGCGCCGCTAGCAGCAATACACGGATGTCTTTAGCGTAATGTCAACGCTATTATTACTTCACATTCTGTTGATAATTGTAGTTCATTTTGGAACGTGTTCGAACGGATAATCCTACACATTGCACCCTTTTAACCGTAATCCCAAAACCTGCTCCTGTGCCTTATAGACCAGAGGAGTGCAGTCCAAGCAACACGCCCCAGATCGTCGCCAACTCTGAGGTGTACAAGATGCTGCAGGAGAACCAGGAGTCTGAGGAACCCCCCCGCCAGTCGGCCTCCTTCAAGGTCCTCCAAGAGATCCTAGAGACAGGTACCACGACTGTGTGCTGCCACTCCCCCAAGGTTCACTTCCTGTGGCTTTTATTTTGACATACTATCCTCCCCTCTCCTCATCCACAACACATTATAATATAATGAGGTCGCGCCTCCCAGAGAAGTGCTGGCAGAAGGACCTCACGTTTTCAACCGTCAGCAAAAGTTATGCAACGTGACATTTTGAATATCACGCTCACTGTTCATTAAAGACAAGGCGCTACTGACCTGCAAACAACTCACCCATTCACCCAAATACACATTAAATTAGTGTGTGTGTGTGTCTAGGTGACGGTAACAAACCGTCAGGGTTCAGGAGTGTGCGAGCGCCAACGACGAAGATGGCGGCGTCGCTGGGAAATGCAGACAAGTTGCCCGTCTGTGACAAATGTGGCTCGGGGATTGTGTAAGTACTGCTTGATTGCCCGGAGAAGTTGGTAATTTAAGGAGATCTGTTTTATTTTAGGCTTGTTTTAATAGGCTTTTTCCCAGCACTGCATAGTGGTGTACAGCATGGGACCGCAGCTTAATTAAACGTGTTGACCAAATATGAAAGGGCCCTGTTGTGCAACCTGGCCTACTTTCCAGACCTAGATATTTGCTATGAATCTTGCTGACTCTTGATGCACTTGGAAGGGGGGCCTGTGATGAAATACTGTGACGCAATAGAGAGAGGTGGGTCTGCAGGGACTCTGTCTCCACCTTGTGTCCAGTGAGTGTTACTGAATAAGAGAAGGAAGCGTTTCAGACATGGTGGTCGGTTGGTCAGAGCCGGGGCGGAAGGCGATCTGTGACATTGAGAACTGCTTTGTCACATGATCAGTCACACAGAGACTCCAGACTGTGAGAAATAATTTATTTCAGAACATCATCAACTACGCCATCACCATCACATGGGTTTGTGTATAAAAATAAATGTACATGAATGTAAACTATGAAACAATCGTAAGTTAAACAGTCTAGCTAAGATCACTCGTCGTAATGTCTTTCTGCTCCCCTTTCAGTTAGCATAACAAGTGAAAATTATTTTATTTTATTTTTATTGAATACAAGCAGGATTGCTCCTCCTAAGCGTACATTTCTCACTCCACCTCCTACAGGGGCTTGGTGGTGAAGCTGAGGGACAAGTTCCGTCACCCCGAATGCTACACCTGCACAGACTGCCAGGTGAACCTCAAACAGAAGGGACATTTCTTTGTGGAAGATCAGATTTACTGTGAGAAGCACGCACGGGAGAGGGTCACTCCACCGGAGGGCTATGATGTGGTCACCGTGTTCCCCAAGTAGACCCACCTCCCAGGACCCCCCCCCTCACCCTACCGCCAGGCACAGCGACGGACTGCACATCACTATAGGAAACCATTACATGATCCAAGATCCAAGTCAACTGTTAAACAGGAAAACAACAACAACAACTACATCCTTTTTAGCTTGGGCATCTCACAAAGAATGGATGAATACTGTAAAATCATAACGCTATTTGTATTTCTACATGAAAATGTTTTGTTCCCCCCAAACCTGGAGTCTCGTTCATTTAGATTTTCTGTATGAATTACATTTCAGTGTATGCTTGGTTTTTTTTTATGGATGATTTCTCTCCAAATAATTCTCATCAATTGCAAAGTGAATAGACCAACTGTTTTTTTAATTTTACTGCCAAATAAATGTTTTATCTCAACCCTAACTTGTATTGTCTTGTAAGACTCTTTAGCCAAAGTTTGTCACAGGACAAGTTAGACATAGTCTACTTGGGCTTTATAAGTGCAAAGATGTTTTAAGGTAACCTATCTAATTGAACATTTTACTAATCCTAAACCTATACGATCCATTCAACAACTAAATCCTAATCACGCAACGTCTTTTCAAGGGTAATCGTCAGATAATAAGGATTAGCATGAATTAAGTGCAGAAAAGTTTACCATCAAAAATGGTCTATGAAAAAATGGTTGTCATGAAATACATCGATATCGAATAACTGCGAGATTAAACGTTAATAGTCGTTGATTGACACATAAAAGGTAAGAGGGATATGGATGCGTTTTGTCCCATGGTGACAACAGACGAGCAGATCCCTCGGTTCAAATCCAGCCTCACCTCCCCGGACCTCTCCTGACACGACGGCGTGGAAGACGTGGAGCCCCACGCACTGAATTGCACACTTGTTGGACTTTCCAAATGGTCCATCATGTAAATACCCGCTGCTGTCGGCCAGTAAGCCTCGTGCTGAAAACAACGTGGAGCGTGTTGTCCAGGTTGTTCATGATGATGATCGGCCATTCTCAATGTCTCTGTCAGGGCCCAGATGTAGTTGTGAGCGAAGCGCAAGGTTTCAATCTTTGTCAGCTTCGCGTCGTCGGGCAACATGGGTAGGATGCTCCTCAGTTCGTCCAGGGCAGAGTTCAGGTTGTGCATGCGATTCCGCTCTCTGTCGTTGGCTTTCACTCTGCGCTTTCCGCTGCTAGGCCCGCATAGTCTTGGTGATTTTGATCCAAGAGGCTTTTTCGTGCAGGTTTTAACCTTCCATCCACTATGTCTGGAGCGAGGTCGACAAAGCTGTGTATTGGAATCATCTGGTTTGTCGATGTCTTCTGTCTCGGTGCTGCGGACAGAATACGCACCAGGCCTGACGGTGACGCAACGCTCAGCCGGCTCACACAGCAGTGTTGGCAACATCCTGCGCAGTTCCAAAAAGTCTAATTGCATGTAGGTTCTAATAAAAAAGAAATCAGGGTAGGAATACGTGCATATAAAGAATAAAATAAGGTTATTTATATTGTATATATATATATATATATATATATATTGTAGTATGTAGTTTGATGGAAAATCTGTCGTTTCTCCTTGGGCTCCTGACTCCAACTGGAAGATTCGGACGCTGTAAACGCGCAGCTGACAGTGAGAGATGGATGTGTATCATCTGTCATTTTATGTGGCCTTTATCTTATCTGTTTCAATGGTGCCTGAATAAACAGCGCATGTACATGGGCCAATCAGCTTGCAGGCAGCAGCACTTCGTGTCCCTGCTTTGCAATGATTTTACGTTGGCCTACTGGGATTAGTCGAGCGCGGACTCATTAATGAATCAAAGATACACAAGGCCACGTATGTTTTGTCTTGGCGTTGCGTGCATTTTAATCGTTTTCAATTTAACATGTGTGTCTGATCTGCATGTGGTATCATTTCATTAGCACTCGAATATTGAATGCAGACTAGGCCTATACGCCACATGTAAACTCAAACTCACTCGAATCAGATGGAGTTGACAAAACGCTCATTATAATGCGCAATTGTGTCATTCTGCGAAATAAAACCTGTGAACTAGTTTTTTTATTCATATTTAGGGCACTATGTTTGTATTACTCAGATTTCAAATATTTCAATCCTAACTTAGCCTATAAAATGGCATTCGAAAGGTTGCTTTAGTCTCATAGGAAGGCTATCTAAATATAGGCTAACTTAAAACAATGTAAAAAAAAGAACTGAATGATAAATATTGATACAGAAAGCCGTATGGCACGGTTGTTAGTTTTATAAGTAGTGCACATATCAAAGTATTGACATATCTGACTTGCCTTTGCTTGGCGCAGTCCTTACTTGATTTTGGCATTTAACACGTTTAAAAAAACATTTAATTTTGCCAAATTACAATGCCGTTTTATTAATGTCGTGAACTAAGATTTACGCGTTGAAACTGCTTGCCATAAGATATGAATTACAATGTCACAAATTTATAAAACCCAAATCCTAATCGACTGGAAGCGCAATATTCTCGTGGGTCGATAATCACAATTACGCATGGGAACACCCTTTTAACAGCTGTCGGAAAGGGATAACTTTTTCTTTGAAATCGAAGTACAAAGGGTTTTGTTCTTTGTCAAATCAATAAATGTGTATTTAACACCACATATTTACTATAACATTGTGCGCTATGACATCTCCAAAATGCAAATGAACTGACGTTGGCGAGTAGCGCATGGGCGTTTTTAGTCTTTTAGTCTTATTTTAAAATGATTAAAATGTATAAGGGTGGACACAAGTGACCCACTTTTGAATGCGCGAAATGTACTACGGCACAATTGAAGCCTCATTTATTTACAAAGGACCCCAAAAACACTCGTTACACACTCGTTAACTTTCTGTCTAAATATGTATTTTGGGAGCTCTGATAACCATATGCTTTCAATAAAATTGACAAATACGCTGGTGAGATAGGAGATGGTGCTTTGCTGTTATAAAAGCCACAACGAAAAGTCTAATGTAAACTGAATATTACCACTTTACAAATATTCACTGATGCCAAATGGAATATCGTGGACAGGTGTGTGTTTGAGGGTGACAGCCTCGACTTGGTTTTTTTATCAGCATACTATGCTTTTCCGCTTGTTATGCAAAGTGTAGGCAAACACACGCTCCGAGTCGCCAAGGAAATAGCAGATATCGAGGCAGACTTCGTACGAAAGTGATTTAACAATATTTAACAATAAACTGAGCAAGCGCGAGAGCAGGTGATACCTGCCGAGTCTCCTGATTACTACTCCACTTTACAGTCTCTTGTGCTTATTTAATAAACGAAATCTATTTATTATTATTTTAGCAAACAGAGGTACCAGGTGGGGCTTTATTTTCGTCTTGAGCTTTTGTTTGAAGGACGTTTTGAAGGGGCAATCAAAGTCCCAACAACTCGCTGACCAGATTGTTGTCATACCAAACTAGCAGCGAACCATTGAATGTAGGCCCTCTTATTCACTGTAGTAAATGGCCACGGGAAGAAAGAAAGGGGGAAACTTCTTAAAGAGAGAAAAAAAACATCTTAAAACATTTAATTGCAACCCGGATGCCATATGTACACCTCTTGTGAAAACCCCAACAATGCCAAGCCTTTAGAAAGTGGTGAGTGCGCCTTTGGAGACGCGTGCGCTTTTTGGAGAGGTGTGCGCATCGTGACCAGAATGACCCTGAGCACACTTTGCACAAGAAGTAATTCGGTTTTAATGTGCTTTTGAGTTTGTTTTCATCGGCCCAGTATTATAACTCTAACTTAAGCTTTTGAAGGCCATGATCATCAATTACGGCGGAATAGTAGCCATGGGGCAGTTTGTCCCAGTGTAAAGACTTAAAGGTGCACAGCTTTGAATCGTAAACAATGTGGTTATGATCGCAGGTCGCTACCTTTCAGCACTTACAATTACAGTGTTTTTGTCTTCTGTCAGTATACGTTTGTGACTTAAATTGGAAATGAATGCTGATCAAAATTGTGGGTTGTATTTTTTTCTTTTGATATAGGCTTCTTTATCATATAGATATATGTACATATTTTGACATAACATGACGTAGCCTATAGGCTACATGTTTAAATATCAGAATTTAATCAAATATATCAACATATTTGTCATGTAACATCTCTAGGAAGACTAATTTAGCTTAAGTTAAGTGCCATGGCATTTTCAGCATTTAATTATACAGTTAATTGTCTCATTCTTACTTGGAATTTGTAAATTCGTCGGTTTAACAATATGATTGTCTTTTCTTTTTGTTTACATTGTTCCGACATAAATTACATCTCGAATAGTTATAAAACTACTTCTACTAGTCTCATATTTTATTATGTTGTTCTTTATTTGACTCAATAAGACATTTAAATTGTTCATGTGATTCCTGGTATGTCGCCAACTTTCTGTTAAATTGATTCATGATTCATGATCATGATTGATTTGATAGGTATATCCTAACCAGTATGCTACGTCTGCAACCCAAATCGTAAACAGACCAAACAAAAAACTCTAACTCGACTGTATTTTTCCCCTAATAGACCACTTGTCATTGTGTAGGAGCAGTCATCGGCCACTTGGGGGCACTGTTGACACTACAAAAGCACATTTGACGTCAATGCAAACGCGACAGCCAAACTGATTTAGTAACTACCCCTGGGTGTCATTAGCTGTAACTTTTCAAATGTCCTCTTTTTATGTAAAGTCTATATAGCATGTAAACGCCATGCGAGTGGGGCTTCATGACCACGCCACCACTCGCAAGTTGTAAGATCTACATGTGCATATACATTAGCAGATGCTGGCTACTTCCTGGAAGTGGGCTTAGCATAGCAGCCTGTGAATGTTGATATTGTTGATCAGGCTCGTCTTGTATTAGTGACTTTCCCAACCCGACTGACAGGACTGTTTCAACGAGGATTTCCCCCGACAACATGGATTACAAGGTACGTACGGACTCCTGCTGACCTAAAAGATGTATTATTTTGCATGTTGGGATAGCGTGCCTTGTTGGTGATGGAGTCGTGGTGTGTTGTTTACAACGTGATACATGTCACAGTGATGATAAATATTATTATAAGTGACTGAAGTTGAGGCGTGCGACTGGAGGACTACGTGTCTGTCTGATGGTGTTGCTGTGAGCTTGGGTTGTTGAACCTTATTGTGGTGGCCAGTTGGGCAGGACTTTCCGTTTTATAATAACATTTGACTCCAGGAGGCATTCATGTATAGAGAGCATTGTGTTCTGGGATATGGTTAATACTTCTTTAGATAGGGATTGATAAACCGAGATCACGCGTTGTGATCACAGATGAGGTTCTGAGGTACCAGAACACTTTGACCAAGCTTAAAGCTGCTCTGATTCACTTTACCTCGTACTACCAAAATAACCCCTTTTCTCTCACCTGAACAATTGAAGGAAAAGCTCAGCTTAAAAAAAAAAAAACAGCACATCAAACCTACTTGGCTTGTAGCCATTTTATTTATTAAAGCAGGATGAAACAGCTGCTTTTCAAAGTCCATAACAAGGGTATAGTAGATGTCAACAACTTCTTCACCCAGTGTAAGGTGGTGTTTTAGGGATTTTCCTATCAGATCTGATTTTACTGTTTGTAACTTGGCAACGGGGGGGAAAAACACATGATCACATTTTCGGAGAAATTTGCCTGCAGAACCACCACCACTACTGTGAACATTCACACTAATACCCTTTCATCAAGAGTCTTCCAAATTGTGCACGACCACACATTCCCAGTCTGTTTCATCCTCGTCTCATGAGACATAAATGTTGAAATGAAGTGTGAGTGTTTTTTTGGCAGACCAGACCAGACGCCACAAAGCAAGTTGGAGATCGCCTGAAGATGAAGCCTGTTTTTCCCAAACTCATCGGTGACTGACTCAGCAGAATGATAACGTTGCGTGTGTGTGTTCTGTTAACCCCTTGAGGTGCCTATCAGGAGCAGCAGCAGCAGCAACCACCTCCTCCTCCTCCTCCCAGTACTCCCAGTACATTTCCATGGGAACCTGACCTCCCCCTTGAGAAAACAATAGTCTCCTTAGAGAATGCCCAGCTGCCCCTATGGGAGGAAAGCAGAGGCCTGGGCGTCACACCGCAGTACAATGGCTAGAACCAAACGGGCACCAGAGCTTTTGTCCGCGCACGGCATTAACTGACATATTTAAACATGGGCCGTCATCACGTGCAGTTTATCAAACACAGCGAAGCCTTGGGCACAGTGGATTTGCTTGTCTATAGGCCTTATGGATATGTGTTTTGAATTAACTTTAGATAGCGCGACAATAGTTCTGTCTTTTGTGACCATGGCTGTCGAGATAACCACCGATTACAAAAGTGTGCCGTCTGTCAAGATGACCCGCCGTTCTGTAATCTCTCGATTACGTTCTGTTGTAGCAGAGGCTAAACCAATTAACCCACAAAGAGAAGTAGTGCATTAAAGTATTCCTTTAATGACAAACGCTAATATTCATCTCAAGACACAAGCGGTTGTCTCCTGTCCTCTGCTGTTGTTCTCTCACCTAGCTAACCTGGCCGGACCTGTATGAGAGCGTGCTATTTGAGCCCATGCGTATGACAGGTGTAGTGAGGGGAACGTAGTAGGGCTTTTGTGTTTCAAAGGTGCCACTCCCATTGTGTTTCATTCATCACCACTTTTAAGCTGACACTCACCGCCAGAAAGCAATTATGCCTCTTAAGGTGTCAACGACTGGGAGGAGACCCCGGGGCAGACCCAGAACCCGCTGGAGGGATTATATATCTCATCTGGCCTGGGAACGCCTCGGGATCCCCCAGGAGGAACTGGAAAGTGTTGCTGGGGAGAAGGACGCCTGGGGGGCCCTGCTTAGCCTGCAGCCACCGCGACCCGGCCCCGGATAAGCGGAAGAAAATGGATGGATGGATGGAAGGTGTCAACGTGACCGTGAACACCTTGCCTGTTTTGATATCGATCCCTAGTTTACATTGGTTTCTTTCTGCTGGGAGATTGCAAGAGCAATCTACTAGAAACCAAGGACGGCCGCCTTGAAGATGAGATACGATGATGTAAAGTGTATAGATGTGTTGTGAGGTTTGGTTGTCCAAGGTGTTTACCTTCCTTGGACCTTTCGCTCTTCTCCATCAGATTGTGGTCTTGAGTTATGGAAGAATGGAAGAATGTTGTTCCTTATCAAGCGGGCCTGCTTGTCATGGTGCTGTCAAAGGGCAGTCATTGGGGAACATAAAGTGAAGGCGTGTGCAGATATGTTCACCTTTACAGCACTTATGAAATGACGCCAATCAATCATTTACTATGATGTTTACAGGACTGCACGACGATGCGTGCCTATTTTTATACTTTACACTTTTTCTACTTTATACGTAAGTCTTGATCAATACAATAGAAAAGGAACAGAACAAAACAACCACTGATATTCGGGTATGATCTTAAGGTGTGCGTAAGAGCAATACAACATGTAGGATGTCGTTTAGATATTTTCAGTTCTGTACCCATATTTAAACCTAGTTGCTATCTCCTGGGATCACGTTTGGCAACTCGAACACATTGTGCATTATCTATTGGCTTCTAAAGGTCAGATGGTATCTGACTGTGTTACATGGGAGGAGTCGACGACAGAGATTCGTCTAGGCTATATTTTACTCCACTAGTCAGGGGAGGGCCACCTGCCAAGACCATTGATGAGGAATCACTGACAACGCCTTGAGATAAACTGAACTGCAGAGGCATGGCAACGACTTCTGATGCAAGTACTTTGAAAAAAACTGTTTGTTTGTGGTTTTGGCAGCTTTACAGCACATCTATGTGATAATAGGTTGCTTGAATGTGTTGATTTGACTTACAGGGGATTACATGTGTGTGAGTGATGCCGTGATCCCTCGCAACCTTTTGCCTGTTAAATGCAGCTGTACATCATGCGTATGGTGAAGTTGTCATTGCCATATCCATGCGTGTGGATCATATAGGCTATGTGCGTCTCTATGTTGATGTCACCGACTGGGAGCACCAGCTGTAAAAATGATTGAATGCATTTTGATGCGTCCATTGTGTTGTTGGATTCAACTGCATTGTTAGGGATTATGAGGATGCGTTGTAATCGTTCATATGATAACCAAATTGGAGCTTTGTGGAAGTAAAGGAAGCTGGTGAAAAGAGCCATTGTCTACTAACACAATTTCGTTATCAGACATTTGTTTAGTTATGTTTGTGTAAAAAGTGTGTGTTATTATTATTATTATTATTATTATTATTATTATTATTATTATTGCCATATACTCATTTTGATGGGTGGATACTTGACAAATTGCAATGCCTTGAATAGTACAAGCCTCGTCCTTATGATACCCCCCTCTGTGTGTCTCTGTGTCTCCAGAGTGCCTTGGATGTGTACCGGGAGATGCTGCTGCTGTACGTGGACCAGGGCCGGCAGCAGGTCAACGGACTCTGCGCGAACCTGGA
>OMKP01010341.1:1595-9095 GCA_900302375.1 Bathygadus melanobranchus
CCCCCCCCCCCCCCGGCACACACACACACACACACACACACACATACACACACACACAGACATTGTAACTACAGTACAAATACAGTAGAAGCCAGGACACCTTCAGTATACAAAGTATGCATGCACATGTACTACTACATTTAGGGCATTTGGCAGACGCTTTTGTCCAAGAGTGAAACAACATTATCACTGACGACATCTGTTGAGTGCAGCGCTTATTTTGTTAAGGACCAACAAAATAAGATCTTAGATACTGTAAGCATGCTGTATGTTACAGTAGTGGATACTAGCTGTGAGACAGAGGGTTTCACATTAGTTCAACCATGGTGTGATGTTCAATTAGTACATGACAATGTTTTCATTCCCACCAGATGTGTTTCAAGAAGCGCAGGATCACACAAATCTATCAGGTTTTAGTTTGAGTGTATTGTCAGACACAAACTTGTGTACGCATGCGGATGTCAAAGCATAACGCCCCAGCGTTGCACTGACAAAATAAACTAGTATAAATATGGAAATCCTCACTGAAAGGTCATCAAGCATCCTATATGATATAATTAAGCATTTGTAATTAATAGTACCAGTGCTACACCGGCTAAGCACTAAGCATCAAAGATACGTCTTGAAAACAGTTGCTGTCATCCAGGTTCTTCAGATGGAGAGAAAAGACAAAGAAAGTGTTTGAAATAGCAGTGGGCTAGTGTTGGATCAACAACAGTGTTGCATATTACAACAGCTACTGCGTCTCAGGGCATGTCTGCATCTGTCTTCCTGCTCCAGGTGACAGATAACGTGGCTCGGAAATGGTTTAAAAGGTCCTTTACCATTATTTATCTCAATACAGACACATCTTGGGATTTGATGAACTGCTTTCTGAGTAATGTGTGTACAGATCTGTATATGGCTTTACAGCCTGATTAATAGCTGCCTATTGTATCAGATACGCAACGGTGTCTTCACATACTGCTGTAAACAGACAGACTGATGGATACACACGTGTGACACTTGTCAATATCGATTACACCTCATTTGAGAACGGGCTACTTAAATCAAAAAGAAATGGAAGGAAAATATGATGACATAATCGTCATTAGCCATGTCCCTGTGTTAGGTAGGATGTGTAACAGCCTGATGAGTGCAACTCTATACGGAGACAGGTGGGTGCTCTTCAGCAGGGGGGGGGGGCGTCTGGTACCTTCCACTAAGATGATGGAAGGTGATATACATCTGCTACACTCAACAGATGTGAAGCGATCAGGGCTGATAGAGATCGAGAACATTTCATGGTGAGAGACAAAATTCACCGGATCATTATCTAACGTTTAACATTAGATCTAAGGGAATGAAAACACTTCAGGTCAATTTAACGATTTGAATACAACGTATGAGGGCATTTAACGACACATATGTTCCACATGTGTAGTTGAAGGTTTGCTGTCTTAAAATAGGATTGACCAAGTTGGCACAGGAAGCAAACATTGTTGTTGCGATATAGACTGTATTGCATGTTGCATGTATGTTACAGGATAGTATGATGGGTATAATGTATGTTACAGGATAGTACCATGGGTATAATGTATGTTACAGGATAGTATGATGGGTATAATGTATGTTACAGGATAGTACCATGGGTATAATGTATGTTACAGGATAGTACCATGGGTATAATGTATGTTACAGGATAGTACCATGGGTATAATGTATGTTACAGGATAGTACCATGGGTATAATGTATGTTACAGGATAGTACCATGGGTATAATGTATGTTACAGGATAGTACCATGGGTATAATGTATGTTACAGGATAGTACCATGGGTATAATGTATGTTACAGGATAGTACCATGGGTATAATGTATGTTACAGGATAGTACCATGGGTATAATGTATGTTACAGGATAGTACCATGGGTATAATGTATGTTACAGGATAGTACCATGGGTATAATGTATGTTACAGGATAGTACCATGGGTATAATGTATGTTCGTCTGCATGCTACCAGTTAGTTTGTTTTTATTTTGTTGTTTTTCTGTTTCCCCTATTTATAAAAAAAAAATCAATGCAGGTTGAATACAATTGATATGTGGTTGCAAATTGTATATTGAAAAAACAATATACATTTATAATATTGTTTGGGCCCAGGGTAGGAAATAGATGCAATTTCAATGTTTAATAGAGGCAAATTTAATTTTGAAGTAAGCGCAAACTAATAAGCTGAGGAAATAGAAAATGCGACAGAGAAATTACATTCCTTTGGAGAAGTGAAAAGACTTAAGGAATGAATAAAAGTAATCTCCAACTGAAAATTAGAAATCAACCCTTAGAAACCAAATGACAGAAAAGAAATATTACTGTCCACTTTCTAAATCAATATAACATTGCTACAAGACAGCATTACCATGGTAACACCGGTAAAGAATGAAGGAATTCTTATTATTTCAAAATAAAATCGGAGCCTGAAGCCCAAGTTTTATTACACCAGCCGACAGATCACCAGTCTGTATTCATTTGAAACATTGCTTTTCAATCACATGCTTTATGAATGCGCAAATTCCATTGGACAGGGTGCTTACACGGTTGTAAATTAAAAAGCAAAGGTAGCAGAAAATGTATTATATGAGGATTGAGGGGCTTCACTACTGCACATGTTTAATTAAGAGTCCGGTGATGCAAATATCCAACCCACAACAAAAAAGATATAATGTTTTGTCTTGCAGGTGGTTGTCTGTAATATACAAGCAAATGGCTGACTGGTCATTTACTGTATGATGAAAGATAGTTTTGAACGTAGATTGCAGAGAACATTGACATGTTTGTATGAGTCATATTTGTGTTTAGGCGGGGGTCAAAGGAAGTATACTATACATGTGCTATAGCTGCAAAAAGCAAAGCTAACTTTCAACCTATTATAACAGTTTCCTATTTCCAATAGATAAAAATAGTCTGTTTATGCCTGCATAATTGAAAAAGAGAACCAGTAAGCAACAATATTGACCTACTGAAGCTGAGACAGAGATGTGGGTTAATACGATTAATTTTGGTTTTGGTCTGGTTTAATTAGTTGTTCCCGTGATTGTTGTGATCCTTCTAGAAGAGGTCAGTAAGTCTCTCCAACAACAAGCTTCCAAATTGCCGTACAGATATGTGGAACAACAGAGCTGAGCTGATGCACGGATACAAAGCCCCAGATCATACGTGTTTGTGCTAGACCACCATTGAAGTATGCGTCTACATTAGGCACGACAAGTTTACTGGACAAGCCTTTAATTTCAACGCTAATAAATGCAAAAAGCCACAGCCAGCAGCTGCGTCACACCCCAAGCATCTCTTTTGACTACTTACTTAAAAAAAAACTGGAGTTGTTGTGGTCGGGACCAGCAAGTAAAGGGTGAAGCTTTTAGGCAATGAGCAGCAGGTGATCTCAGCTTTTCTGCAAGTCCTAATGCTCCTAAAAGCCACTCTCCCTGGTTCTGTAATTGAGCATCAGTAGTTAATGTAGTATTGACTGCATTACATGCTTCTGTGCATCCTTTCCCACTAATGCCATTTGCATCACCTTGTACATTTACCATATTGCTTAGCCAATAACTGTTAAAAGCAATCCAAATCATGAATCATACAGGGAACTTTTAGCAAGACAGACATCCAAAGGAGGCAATTTACAGTTGAGTTAATTTGGGAACATTAGCAGCACAACATGGATTCAGCCAGACAGACCAATTTATGTTTCTGCCGCAATCCCTTTATTGGTTTTTAGATGGGTAAGTGAAAGGATGCTCCACTAAGACATATGAAATATCAATTTTCAAACAAAAATAATATGGGCTACAAATGTACCCATTACTTTAGCGGAGGGGGAGTGTCCGCTAAAACCAAATGCAATAGATGTATTGAAAGATTACAAGAAATGTCTGTTAAGGTTGGTGAGGTTGTGAGGGTGGACCTTTCCAGTTGGGCATATAGTCAGAAAAACAAGATGGACTCAACATGGACTAATCAGAAGATGATTTAGAAGGTGATTTAAAAACGCAAGAACTGGCAATACTATTATTATAAACATTGCTACGCTTGGTATGGTTTTCTGGATTTAAACAACGTACCAAATCTATAATCTACAAATCTATAATGTAAAAAGTGTGCACTAAGTGCCAGGTATGACCCTTGTGTAATAAATGGTCTGCACATCTAGCCTACTCAACCTCAGTTCCATCCAAAATGGGACGTCATTAGAGGAGAGTTTGATTTAAATTGAAATTAATTAGATTGCCTCGCCCATTAACCTAAATACATTAAAATAGATAAGTAATGGAAGTAGGCCTATTTAGATGGAATCTGAGTGAACGTTGCTCTGTGCTATCCATAATTTGTAATCACGTTAAAAGCACTCCGATGTCATCTGCTATCCCGTGATGATGTCAAAGGCTGCCGCGGTAACTTCAGAGACGCGAAAGCACTAGGAGGTAAAAGGACAGATGCATGTTTTAGCAGCATCTATCAATATATAATAGGCTCCATTTCGCATGTGTATATACGTACGGTCATTTGCAAATCATAAACAAAGACCGCTGTACGCAACTCTTACAAGAGATGGTCGACATAAACAATGAAAACGGAGCAAAACTGACGATGCGCTCACAAACTTGTCAGTGTGCCCAAGTCAAAATAGTGAAGTTTGTCCACAACATACGTCGGCTACCCGATGACAGGCTATTAAACCCCCCTCTGTAACAAACAGGTAACAAACAGACGGGGAAACGTGGTTCTCGCGGCGTGGTGACCGGGGACATAACGTGCCGAATGTCAATAGCTTCTGTCCTGACGTTGAGGTTATAGCTCCGGAATAGCGGCGACATCGGGCTACTCACCCTCTTCCTTATCCAACACCATCGTCCTGAGGAACGAGGAGTCCGAGCCCAGGCGATCCGTCCTCGGCTCCAGCGGGAAAAAAGGGCTGCTCACAAATGGCTTTGAAGCGCGCGGCTGCTTGACTCGTGCGGCTGGGTAACCGCGAAACCCTCGCAAGATGAATTGTCGTCTAAACGTTTCGTAATGTCAACAGCAATTCGTCTGCTGAATACGAGGACGTGTGCTCGAAAAATCGCCTTTCCAAACTATGCAATAATGCAAATAAATGAGTGAAACAACGTTGGTTGCTCCTGTTCAATTCCATGCGAAAAGCCGAAAAGCTATAAATCTACTCTCGTCTAACTGCACGCGAACGGATCTAAAGCTCCGACTGAACGACTGAGCTCTCCTCGCTGTAATATTCTCTTTCCTTGTTCTCATTTGTTCCAAAACGGCAACTATATTCAACAAATCCAATTGCAAATCTGACAACTGCTAAAAGCGTACTCACACCGCCTCCCTCACAATTTATGTGCTGCGCTCGCCTCTGCTTCTGAATAAATGCGCGCAGTTCCCAGAGACCCTCGGATTCCCCTGTTAATTAAATCAATTCATTATGCTCAGATCTGATTAGCAGCCCTTCCCCCCTCTTTGAATCAATTATTCAATACACAAACATAATTGCTTGTGCCAGAGGTGTCTAAGTATTAGCTTATTTAACTCCAAGGACACTAATTACCCCTAGGGCAAGGGAACTTTTCTCATTAATTCTGACAAAACACAAAAGCACAGCTAAGGGAAAGTATGCGTGCGTGTGTGTGCGCGCGTGTCTGACCCGTCTTCCAGCCAGTCTGAAAATGCATGATAGAGAGAGAAAGAGAGAGCGCACGTCTGCACATTGGGTGTATGCGTAGGCACATGTATGTTTGTGTCGACGGAGAACGAGAGATTGAGAGAGAGAGAGAGTTGGCCTTATTATTGTAGCCCATTTTCTGGGTTGGCTACTGTTCAACTTATAAAATACTTAATTGTTGAATTTAATAGAAATAACATCTAATTGAAGGCTATTCATCACCAACCATAGAACCATAGTGGTAATTGGAGTGTCCAAAACCATTTATCATACATAGCCTACTGTAGATAAACAGTTGCTTTAAAAAAGACACAACAGATGGGCTGTGTTTCTGATTAGCGGTAGATAGCGGGCTCAGTTTCGAGTCTGCTAATATAATTGTTGCCTGTTATTGCCAAGATGAAAGTGTGGCTGTTTCATGGTGGTGCCTTAAATAGCAGCACTTTCACTTGCCCTGCAGAGACTGTTAACCAATTAAGGGTGAGATCCAACAAAGATTGGCCATTTAGGAGAGTGGAGCAGAGTATGTTACAATAATGCTGGTTTGTCAGAAGCCAGCAGGCTGCATGTATGTGTGTGTGTGTGTGTGTGTGTGTGTGTGTGTGTCTGTCTGCGATCACTCAGTCTGTCCTTGCCTTCTGTTACATTCTGTAGTAGGCGGGTTGCAATGCTTTTGCCCATAATCATTGAGTAGCCTAATCATTGAGATATGATGTTTATTTGCCAAATTCAAAATGGCCTCCTTTTTAAATGAAGTTCAGCTGTAGTAAACCACAACTTCCGAAAGCAGTACAACCAGCATGTAGATGCTATTGCAAAGGGTCCACTGCATAGTTTATTTTCCTAGTAATAGTAATGCATTGTGCCCATATGAAATGCATGTGGCTCCACATTAGCCCCAGTGATCATCAATGGAGTCCCCAAGCTACAAGGCTGTGGCGAGGCTGGGTGAGTGGGAAATCAATGGGCTGATCCCTCTCTGACTGGTTCCCTTGCTGACACGCTTGACTTTTCATCTCCACAGTCACATAGATTGATGACTTATGACCAAGAATGGACGGTTGCTGACCTTCACCAAAGTGAATGACACATAATTAATACAATCATAAATGGGGGTGGGGGGGTGAAGCAGACAAGGAAAACATGGTTTCATGTCATATGACTTGCCATGGCTCGTGTTGACGTTTGAATGTTGAAACATCAACATCTCTACACGTGCAAAAAAAAACATAATTCCGGATTCAAATAAGAATTCACGGTCCCAGCGATGACGTACGAGGGACACGCCATCTCTCGTCCATCGTGTCCATGATACTTCTCACCTTTGGAGACTGGGTCTGGGTGCAGACACTCACCAACTCTTTAGCCAGCCGCTGGGTCAGTCGGGTGAACAAAAAAAACACCCCAGACCAGGCGTCTCTGATACCCAGCTAATTAAAATTCATTTGTGAGCACACATTAGCCAGGCCCATCTATTTATGGGCGGCTCTCACATGCAGCCACTACAAAACAGTGCTCCCGTAATTAACCCCACCTAATCAGATAGCACACTAGTGTTGTGTTCCCATTCGTCCTCAGGCACACATCCATTGGATAGGGGTTTCACAGAGCGGATGGGCCCTTTCTATAGTTCAGAATGGCTAAGCAGATTAAAACCTCATATCAAACATGATATTTACAGGCAGACCTCAATGGAGAGCACTCCTTTTATGTATGATGGGTAGCGGCTTCGGGGTGAGCTTTTAAAGCCATGTCCCTTAATTGTGTTCAAGCTAAGTGGGATGAATGGTGCTTTTTAATC
>OMKP01010341.1:11595-12675 GCA_900302375.1 Bathygadus melanobranchus
GAGTAGGAACGGATTGCCTAAAGAGCTTTCGCTAACAATCAAAATGTGATTTATCTGAACCCTATGTCCCCATTTTAAAAGTACACCCTGAAGAGCCTACTCTGTAGCACAGCCCGTAGCCTGGAGCTGCTAGCTGCCCATGACTAACAAACACACGTCCGCCACTAATTGATTGTCTTGTGTTTTATTTATGGTGCGGCAGTAATTAGTGGACAGCATAATGTAAGCCATTCATTAGCACCTGGCTACCACTATGGATTTCACTGCTTTGTTTCAAGATGCACACATCATTAGGGGGAAACAAAGAGTGGAATTTATTAGCATGGCTTCCTGTAAATATTCTTAAAAGTCAGTGTGCCTTTAAGGAAGAACATGGCCCTGTTAAACTTTTGTCAGCATTTACTCAGTCATTCCATTTGCAGCAGACTATGTTAGGGAAGAGCAGTATAAATTTAATTTTAATTGTTTTGTACACACGCCAGTGAAAAGGAACTGATTGGATGCAGTTCAGAGACAGTATATTAATATGTTATTTTCATATGTTAATTGGTTTGCATAATCTCCCCCTTTGCTTAGTTTGGAAGTACCTGGCATTGAGTAGGGGACTGAAGAGAATAGAGAGATTCCAATTTACATAAAACCAGCTACTCTGAACATTAAATAATAATGCATCTGCAAGCTGCAAGAAGGTGTGTTCATTTAGCAGAAAGTGCATTTTTATAATTTATACTCCAGCTGTTTCAGTGCATTCCGAGTCCATTTTCCTCCCTGCCTGCATTTAATGAAATCTTGTTACCGGAGAATTGACTGGAGTGAATTGAGATTTTAATCCCATTGATGTTCCGCGGTGGAAATGCACACTGGTGGGAACTTTTAATGGAGGGCCCTGTAATCACACAACACTTGTAGTCAGCTCCCCACGATAATGAATCTCATCAAATGTTACAGCGGCGGTTGTGTGCGAGCGGCTCAAATTTCAAGGTTTTTGACCATCCCTATTTGGGGCATTCCTCGGGGAGTGTGTGATTACTCAAGTTTAGCAGTTTATTGCCTCATCTTTCAATAGCCACTGAAGCACAA
>OMKP01010398.1:1686-15842 GCA_900302375.1 Bathygadus melanobranchus
CCCAATTACAATATATTTTGTGTAAACTAACTAACTGTTTTTTTTATCAAATGGAAACTTGATTGGCTAGAAATAAGATAAGATAAGATAAGATAAAACTTTATTTATCCCGAGGGGAATTGTTGTGCAGCAGTTGCAATACAAAGTAGGAAAAGACACAATACAATACAACATACAGTACAATGAATTTGTTAATAAATTGGCTGCTTTGGCCAAATTCAAACACTTTAACCCAAATGTATGCAAATATAGATACATTTTGTAATAAGCAGCATTTTCACCACAGTGCTATTTGAAAGAAGTGCAAGTACAGAAACCCTAACACCTCATGTTGCTTGTGACAACATGAGGTGTACAAGATCACATGAGGATAGATAGAGGGTGTGCCCCCCATTGTCATCCATAGAGAAGTCTTTCTAAATCCGAACCGTAAATTATCTCTGCTCAAATTTGTTTGTTTGTGGTTTTCCCATCTGACGAAACACGCGTGCACGCTCGTCTTCCACAGATCTCGGGCCTGTACAAGGGCATCGGTTCTCCCATGATGGGGCTGACCTTCATCAACGCCATCGTGTTCGGCGTCCAGGGCAACGCCATGCGCATGCTGGGCCGCGACACGCCGGCCAATCAGTTCATGGCGGGCGCGTCGGCGGGGATCATCCAGTGCGTCATCTGCTGCCCCATGGAGCTGGCCAAGACACGCATGCAGATGCAGGGCACGGGGGAGAAGAAGTCCTCGAGGAAGATGTACAAGAACTCCCTGGACTGTCTGGTGCGGATCTACCGCAAGGAGGGCATCCGGGGCATCAACCGCGGCATGGTCACCACCGTCATGCGCGAGACGCCGGGCTTTGGCGTCTACTTCCTGGCCTACGACGTGCTGACGCGGCACCTGGGCTGCGAGCCCGAGGACCCCTACATGATCCCCAAGCTGCTGTTCGCCGGCGGCATGTCGGGCATCGCGTCCTGGCTCTCCACGTACCCCGTGGACGTGATCAAGTCCCGCTTGCAGGCGGACGGCATGGGCGGGGTCAACCAGTACAGCGGCATCGCGGACTGCGTGCGGCAGAGCCTGAAGAAGGAGGGCTGGCGGGTGTTCACGCGCGGGCTCACGTCCACGCTGCTGCGCGCCTTCCCCGTCAACGCCACCACCTTCGCCACCGTGACTCTCTTCCTGATGTACATGCGCAACGGCGACGGATCCGACGTCCAGGACTGCGAGCCGCAGGCCGTTCCGCTGCAGCCCACCAGCATGTAACCCCCCCACCCCCCAGCCACATCTCTGCATGTGTCCTGGAGCTGTAGGCAGCACACTAGTCTTTCTTTGCTTCTCTGGGGCTTTGACCACCATTGGGGGACGCAGCAGGGAAACTTCTGCTCACCGCGGATCTGTAGGTCTGGGTTTGTTTGTTTCCACAGTGTGGGATGTTTTTTTTTTTGACCGATTTTTCTAGCAAAGCATCTATTCCAAGGGACTTGACTCCTCTGAGCCCCTTGACAAGTGACCACTTTAAGTGTGTATTCACATTACAACTGTGCATGTAAATACGAACATCCTTGGTTTTGTAAAGAGGTGATTGTTGTTGTTGTTAGATTCAAGTAATTTAAGTAACTTTATGTAGCCTCGTGAGACCATCCAGATATTCAAGTTTGCGTTTTGCAACATCACGCCTTGCCTGGGCAGTAATAATAAGTAATAGTTATTCAGTCCATTTTGGATAAAAACAGATTTGATTGCTCTGTAGATTGATAAACTTTCAGTGGCCGCTGCCATTGTTTTATTCTGCAGGCTGCAGTGCCCCTTGCGTCGTCATGAACTGAAACTCCCTCCCTCTAGCGCTGATTGGTCTTATCAATGTTCAATTTTCAAGTGGCCAGACCGATCTGCAGAGAGAAACTAGACTGTGAACTCGGAAGATTAGGATGGTCTCTCATGATGCTTTAGACTTTATGGGTTACATTGCCAGTTACCATAGCAGTGGCGGTGGGAGTTGAACCGGAATTGTTGCGGGAGGAGTTGAACACATAGTTGCGGGGGAAGTTGAACAGATAGTTGCGGGGGAAGTTGTACAGAAACTGCCCGAGAACATTTTTAGGTCAAACCAACACTCATTTTTTGTCTTCTGTGAGTTTTCCGTCAGTATTCTGGTTGAATCTAAATGACGAGTCAATGTGTACCAAATGGAACAGTAAGACATTTTCTTTACTTCACAACGTTTACACACCTTTTGGATTGTTACACTGTGGAAAGAATTGTTTTGAGTTGTTCATTAATTTCATGTTTTCAAAGCTCAACCAAAAGTAAAATAATCGTGAAATTGGTACACCACATAGCAGTCATTGAATGGAATTGGAAAATAAAACTCACAATTTAACAGCATCTATTTTAAATAGACCACATCCGAACCCTCATAGATACACATTAAAAGGCAGCCTTAAACTACATATTTTTAGATTAGTAGTTAGTATTTATATGTATTTAAGGATCTTTATTCAGTTCCAGTAGATAAAAACTTTCCTATGAAAAGTCAATGTTACTGTAGAGTCTGTGGGACTTCTTGTCAACTTCTTGGAAGTCTACGCTGATTGTGTATGGATGGGAATCAGAGCAATATGTTTGTTTTAATCCAGTGGAAGTTTCTAATTCATTTTGATTGTTCCTCTTGTTTTTGTCTGGCAAAGGTTTTAAAATCCACCACCAAAGAGCCTTTTAGCTGAAGGACATGCGCTGATTTAGAAAGAATATCTTCTTGGAGTAAGTTATCTTTGTTAACTCTAAATATATGATCTTTTCAGATTGAGTGAAGCCAACTAGTGAACCAGATTCAGTTCTGTTCTACTGTACCTTCATTATGCTTTGAGAAATTCTGTATAGTAAATATGAATATATGTGTATATGGGGTTACAAAAAACAATCGCACAATTACAAGGGAATTTTCTTTTAGTTCAGTTCTGTAGTGTATTGAAAAATCGTCAGTATTCTATGATTTTAAACCTTTTTTTTTTTTACTCATTACGTCTGTTACAATGTAAGCACGTGTGGTTCGGTTAGCCTGTAAAACTTGAGGCCTTTTTCAATCCCGTTTAGTATTCTAACGCAAGTGAGGATACAAAAGCATCACGCATAGAGTTCCGTGTACGTTTAATGTCAATCACTTTGTCAGCACGTCTTCCGCCCGTTTTGTCTTGTTGAATGCTGCGTTGAACGTTCACATGTATTACAATCGTCCCGTTGGGTTATGTCATTCGACAGATGAATGTGAACGCTGACATTGTAAAATGAACTTCATGTTCACCGCTGTTGCCTGTATGCTCTACATCTGTAAATGTTGCATTGAGCAATCTGTGTTTTTTTTTTTTTTTGAATGAATAACTGAATAAAACCAGTTACATTTATTTTATTCTCATGAATGAATGTTTTCTGAGCAGTCCTAGTGTTGCTATGTTTTGCCTAGTGGGGTTATGTGTTTCAGTTAGTCTGATGCTCATGAATAGCGTTGGTATAGTGAGATGAGCCAAGTAGTCAAGGAATCCATTCATTAACTCATGATGAATGAATACACTTGTTCCTTGGGTCAATAATTGCAAGAGCGACCTCTAGTAAGAGGTAGACATCGCAGGGCAGTAAAGATACATCTGAAATCTGAACGCCACAAAATAATGTTCGAAAATAACTTTTATTGTAAAAAAAACAAAACCATTTCTTCTTACAACAGGTAAACTTTTGAATCCATTATTTCAGTCACAAATACCGATTCTCCTTTGTCATATCGATATTATTGAAATCGTATTTTATCTGAAAAGGTGCTTCCAAGAGAAGCGTTTAGTTAAATAATTCTTACTTACATAAATACATGTGGTGCCACTAATTACTATTGTCAATCTAGGACATGCATTATCAAGAACAACCAAGGTTCCCACACCATGCGAGCAGCAACAGAGAATGACAAATGGAGGGGTCCAAAATAGAGCAGAACAAAAGAATATCTGAATAGAAACATTATTGTATTGGAAAAGAAAACAAATGTAGTAACATAATTACATTGAGTGCAAAGGACGCTAAATAAGAGCAGCAGTAGTGATTTGTAGCTTTAGCATGCTAGCTTTTCTTCTTGGCTGTGGAGGTATTCGGGAGGAAGGAGTCGCAGGAGTAACGCATGCAGCGGTAGACCTCCTCGGCCCGACTACGGCTCATCGCCCCGCCCTTCTGTATGGCCTCTATGGAGCTGTGGGTGCAGGAAGACCATGATGGTAGGGGAGATTAAGGGCGTGTACCAAAACTATTTCCTGCATCCTCCTTCTTGCTTATTCCCTATACAACTTGTGGAGACACGCAGTAGCAGCTGGTGGTCACTAGGCAGGCAGGCAAGCGAGCTGATTTTAGCGACATTAAAGTGCCATTTTGTTGACTGTTGATGATCTGGGCCAATCACAACCTTCAGACTTTCTTTATGTGCGTACGCTTATCGAATACAATATCCAAAGCACTTCCTGTGTAGGATACACCGATGGATCCATGTGACAGTGGGTACAATGGCAAATGGGAGGGAATCTGTAGACCTGTTTAAAGCTCTTGCTTGGTTTCAAACGCCATTTAGCTGCCTGTGTCAAATTAATTATGATGCAATATATAAAGCCGACGTGACGTAGATAAGACCACAGAGATGTAGACTTTGACACTGAATCTGCTACTGTCCTTGTCAGGGTTTTGAGTGGGATCTCTTTATTAAGTAATTTGCTCACCTGTTGACGAACTGCGCGACGGATGTGAAGTTGTGGCACATGTGAAGCGC
Organism: Bathygadus melanobranchus; assembly: GCA_900302375.1. NCBI lineage: Eukaryota > Metazoa > Chordata > Actinopteri > Gadiformes > Macrouridae > Bathygadus > Bathygadus melanobranchus. The sequence goes on from OMKP01010398.1 coordinate 6,480, forward strand.
GTGCACATAGCCGACACCGGGCAACGCCAGGTAGAACTGCAGTGCCTGCTGCCTGTGCTGACCTCTGACCTCCAGGGGCACGGCGATGGCCTGGCCCTTCCGCTGCTCCAGTTGGGCCAGGTCGGCCAGCAGGTGGGCGGTGTCCTGCGGCCCCTCGCTCCACAGCAGACGCACACCCGCGTGCACCAGCAACGCCAGCGTGCTGTCGAAGTAGCGCGTCCGCTGGAACGGACGCCCCGCCTCCCCTGAGGTAGGACAGAGACAGAGGAAGAGAGACACAGAGAGACAGAGGAAGAGAGACAGAGAGAGACACACACAGAGAGACAGAGAGGTGAACCAAAACTCAGGGATTTGCATTCCGAATGACTTCCGAAGAGGCAAGTAGGACGTGCGATCTCTAACAAGTTGGAACTCAGCTCTGCTTCATGAAGACCCCCTAGCAGCTGTCAAATGTCGAAATGGAGACTACAGAGGTTTACTGTATAGCTGCATGGTTATTATCTTAACTAATGCAGTGCCCGTTCAAAACATGCCTGTTCAGAACTGGCCGATCCAAACAAGTTGACACTCGACACTGCACTTCCTTGGGTCCTCAGCAATAAACCGGCCAAGTGTGAAGTCGATCGGATGAATGGTTGTTGAGAAAATCAAAGGACATACATACTATTATGACATTTTACATTTTTAATTAATTGTGATTATTTTGCCAGATATTGTGATTGCGATTATTCATTGTGATTACTAGATTATTTATTCAATTCATATTCAGCGGTGCCTAACTATTTAAAAAAACAAAGCAATTGCTGAGCTGTAATGATTTGTAATTTGATTTTAATGTAACAAGTGCACAAAAATGACTCATATTTCTATACATTTTTGCTTTTTTTTAAATAAATGCCAAAATCGTGATTTCAACTAATATGCAAATAATTGTGCAGCCCTAATGCATACGGAGACTCCTTCCATTATAGTTAGATGATAATCCAAACGTCTACCTGTAAAAGGACAAGAGGTGTGGAGCGTTTATAATGGCTTCTCCGTTATAAAACCCTCTACAACATTGATTGGGTTAGGGTTAGGGTTAGTAAAAACAAAACAGGCCCACCACTCACCTGGTTTGGTGCGGTCTTTCTCCACGATGAAGCAGACCCGCTCAAACAGGCCCTGCAGGCCGTGCACCCTCTCCACCAATCGCTTGCGGTGCTGCATGCTGGCCAGCTCCGATTGGCTGTGCCGCTCCGCTGCCATGCGGGCGCTGAGGACGAAGTAGCTGCCGTCCAGCGAGCACACGTGCACGCTGATGCCGTGGCGCCGCCGCAGGCCGCTCACCAAGTCTGCACTGCTGCCGATGCAGCGGCTGTCCACCAGGATGCAAGCGGTGGCGGTGGTGGGGGTGGAAAGAACGGAGGGTTCGCCCGCAGGTGAAGCCTGACCAATGGGCTCGCGGGGCTGGGGCTTTGACGACAGGCCGGATGTAGGAGTCTGGGAAGGGAAACAGCACGACGCGTGGGTCATATGTCAGTACGTGGTAAGCCTTGCTGTTTCGCGCAGGTCTATATGGGAAGCGGGAAACCAGTTAAACGAGTCATCTGTGATGTCACAAGTTGTATATATAATATATAACCAATCAGCTTCCAACTGAATTTTAAACCAGCCAATCACAGGTCAGTGGCTTCAGCAATCGGTGAAATGAACCAACAAATGAAATATATCACACTTGTCTGTCTTTGAGGAGATATTGCTTGACTCTCCAGACAGGGAGGTGGGGAGGCTACCTGTGGCGGTTTCCATGTGGCTAAAATGGACTCAGACTCCTCAAAGTCCAGCTCCTCAGACAGCTGGGCCTGGTTTTCTAACCTCTGGCGACACCTGCAGGTGGAAATCAAGCATGTCAGGGTGTGATAGGGTCTAGTAGTCTGCTACACCAGCGTATGGGGCATGGTGGGTGAAAACAGAATAACTAAATACCTTTCTCCAAACTGGACCTCACTGGAAGGCCGGGGCGTCTTCCTGCTAAGGGAGGAGATCTTGGATGCTATGCTGGAGGAGGCAGAAGAGGAGGAAGCATTTTGTTCTAGTGGGGGTTTGTCCAGCTTCATGTCATGTGGTACTGCCGGTGGCCTGAAGAGGGCGGCATCATCTCTTTTGTCTTTAACACTAATGACATCTCCCCCCTCCTTCTCCTCCTCCTCTTCGCTGGAGTCCTGAATGCGAATGATGCGCGAGCGCTTGCTATTAACCTCCGTCTCCTGCGGGGCACCCTGGGGCACCGCCCCCTGGCGCCCGACGAAGCCCGCCTTGGACCTCATGTGGTGTAGCAGCACCCTGCGTCTGGTGGAGTACTGTTTCCTCCCGTCCACATACGAGTCCTCGGGGAGGAGATCCACGACCTCATCCAGATCGCCTCCTTCCTCCTCCTCCACCTCCTCTTCATCACTGCCCACCACGAAGCTGTCCTCCGCATATGTCTCATCCATCTCCGGAATCTGGGTAAACGATCAAAGATGTGAGACGAATCAGGACAGGAGGGTGTAGACTGAAGAAGACGACTCCTACCTGCTCATTAATGGCATGCCTCTAACGATAAAAGTCACTGCAATATGAATCAATAGCGAATAACAAAAGCACAATTTAGATTGACGTCTGTCTTTGTTTTTGTACTTAATAACACTGTCACAAATGAAAAATCCTGCCAAGAGCGTTTTTCAGCACCTGGGAAAAGATGTTCATGTTGTTGTAGGGTTTGTAGACCATTTTGAACTTGGGGCCCGGGGCCACAGGGCTCCTCACAGACTTCAGGTACATGCCCTGCATCTCGGAATCTAGGGGAGACAAACACAGCCGCCACCATGCGTCCTTCATGTGAGGTACGCTTCACTACTTGTTTACCTATGGGTACATTGTTTACGTCCCCATCACTGAATTGTGTATGATTAGAATCAGTGCGATGAATGGGTTCCCTTACGCATGCCTCATGGAATGTTATGCGTTATGTAAGCACTAAACATAATACTAATAATTACATTTTAACTAACCATTGAGCCCCTGGGAAAGGTGTGAGTTGGCCACGACAAAGCCTTCGAGAGACTGGTTGAGGTCTTCACCGTCCTCTTCGTCAGAGGACAGCTCCTCCACCTCCTCGTCAGAAAGCTCCGCCTCCTCATCCAGGAAGAGCCGCCCGTCTCGCCGCTTGGGCTTCTGACAAGTGAACCATGGCAACCATGGAAAATATCGAAGATACATAAAAAATAAAAAAAAACTCACAGTATCCTTCCCTCCAATGAAACACGTCGAGCGAAGCCTCTGATAGGCCGCTGCTGTTTCCAGAGACAGACCTGTGCTTTCCCCTGCTGTTGGCCCGGCCTGGCGGGTCGCGAGGGGCGGGGCTTGCTTGAGAACGTCGTGTCATTCTGGAAGTCGTCGTCGGACGCAGCTCCCTCCGGTATCTCATCGGACTGAACAGACAGACACTGTTTACTGACTAAAACTAGTGTGCATTATAAAGATAGGAGTACAGATAGCACATATTCATGACATGAAATGATTTGAATAAAAGGTATTGAATAAAACCGTGGTATAATAAAAATAACAACAATAAGGGTTTGGGAAGTCTTACTATATTCAGTACTGCAGTATTTTTCCTCTTCGCTACAACAGGGGAATCCAGGTCGGTAAATCTCTTGGACTAGCAGAAGCAAATAGAGACAAAGAAACATACACACATAACAATGTGAATGTATACTATGTAGATATGTACAGTACATGAGTACAGATATACCATGTTAATTGCATTCGATTAAATGATTTGAATAACAGTACACAGTGGTGGAAGAAGTACTCAGATCTTTACCAAGTCAGATCAATACCACACTGTAGAAATACTGTTACAAGTAAAAGTCCTGTTACTTAAGTAAAAGTATAAAAGTATGACCATGAAAATATACTTCAAGTATCAAGTAAAAGTACTCATGATGCAGAAAGGCCCATTTCAGAATAATAAGAAATATAAAGTAGCAGATAATAGAAATACTAAAGTACAAGTACCTCAAATTTGTACTACAGTACTTGAGTAAATGTACTTTGTAATGTACCACTGTAAATACATAACAATATAACATACAAACAAAATAATATATAATCTTACTATATTCAGCACTACAGTCTTTTTCCTCTTCACTACAACAGGAGAATCCACATCGCTAAATATCTTGGACTAGCAGCAGAGACACAAGACACAAGACACATTGATATACACGTCAACAGTATACAATAATAACATGTTTCTTGTTTGTTTTCTTTTCCTTTACACTCAATGTCCATCTGAAAGGAGGACATCATTGTTGCATGTTATAACACTGTTATCAGTCGGCCAGATAAGAGCCTTGGCTCCAGTTGCCATGCCAACAGTAAGTTCTGGCACCTAGGAGATGGTATATGGGGGATAATTGGAAAGCCATCACGTCATCATCAGTCATCATGCGATATCTACTGTTTTCAATGTTTTTTTTACCATTTAAAATACATTCCGTAATTGATGGATTGGCCACTTGGTTGACTGGGGTAATGTCGCCATAACCGTTCTGTTTCTGTGTCCAATGGGGTTGATCGCATTGATACAGTGTGGTTTGGTAACATCATAACAGCGAAGGTTACGTTATATATAAGCATCCATCTGCGCAGTCTACCTGCAGGCGTCTTTGAGCAAGATACCTGTATCTGAAATCCGCAGTACGCTCTTTTCAATAATAGCATCTGCTACAGTAGTTCACAGCCAATCACATGTTTGTTCCTATATAGATATTACTAATTGCGAGACAGTGAGCGACAGCAGATTGTGCAACCGTATACGAGCCAAGCATACGTGACAGCCTTGTAACGCACGGTGCGATGGCTCACCTCATCTGGTGAGGACAAAGGGTTGGCCTTGGCCTGAGGTCTTCTCTTGTGGATCCGAACGTCCTCCTCGCTGTCAGATAGACCTGGGCAGGAGAACAGGGCTTTATACATTACATACATTACATTTACATTTAGGGCATTTGGCAGACGCTTTTATCCAAAGTGACTTAGTAACACATTTGTTGAAAGAGGGAGATATAGTGGTCTGGACTGGCTGGTCTTAAACCATGTCAACTGCATTTCTCTGAGATTCAATCACATTCATACAAAGGGCCCTAAATCAATGTTTTCCAGCAAGCATTTGGCATTCTATGCAGATAATTAAAATCCTTATTTTTCAGACACGAGGAAGGCTTTATGAGGTTTCGCGAAACTCGAAGGTTGGGGTTATTATTTGTATTTTCTTATTTAACCAGGCAAGTCACTATGAACAGATTTTTATTTACAGAAGGTGGCCTGACAAGAGGCAAACTCTCTTGAGGGAAGGGGGTAGGGGCAAAAACTAATTTGGTGACACATGTGAACAGCAAACATGAGACTGTGAATTATTAACATGGGTAAACCCACCTGGATGAGCAGGCAGGCTGGACAAGGACCCGGGTCCCCTGCTGTCCTCCTTGCTGAGTGTCCTGGCCCAGCTTGTGTTGGACCGCTTGGCCTCACTGCTGGGACCCTCCTCCTCCTGCAGCTGTTTCCTCTTTAAACCGCCCAGCGAACAGGACGAGGGACCAGGGAGGAGAGTCCGCCTCAGAGGCCCCAATGTGATTGGGGATGGGAGAGCGCCGCCCTTAGATGTCAAAGGTGAGGTGAGGATGTGGCTGATTTCACCTTCCCCGCACCCCACCAACCGACTTAGGGGAGTAGATAACCTACGCTCGCGCGACCCTATGCTGCCTGGTCTACAGAGGCCATGGAGAGGAGTGGAAGAGTGAGGGATGGTTGGCAGGGGCGCCGGCGAGGACGCCGCACCCATTTGCTTCTCTTTCCATGGGGGTGACATGGAGTCGTTCACCACGGAGACAGGAGCCATGCCCTCCTCCGCAGCAGCCTCCTTTGCAGCTTCCTCCTCCGCAGCTTCCTCATCAGAGTCCTCCAGAGAATATCCGAGGTCAAAGTTCACCGGGAACAAATCGCAGGAGGAGCCAAACGAATCCAGGTTCGGTTGTTCTACCGTGGTAGACGATTGTCGATTGTCGATACCGCCGAGACTGAAATCTGAAATAAACGCGGTGTGAGAGGCTCGGGAGGTTGCCAACATGGTTTGCGCTTCCTTTTCATGACCACGTTGTGCGACGTTCACGACTGCGTGCGCATGTTGGCGGCTGTGGGCGGTTGGAGTCGCCGCGGGCTTCATAACGTACACAGGTGACGTCTGTCGCCTGACGCTGCCGGTTAAGTCTACAGCGGCGTTTGGTGTGGTGCGTTTTGCCCCGTCGGTGGTATGTTGCCCCGGCGACGCGTCCACCACACAGCTGTCCTCCGGTGTGCTTATTTCGGGGAGAGTCATCCGCAGAAACGCCTCGTCGTCGCCAAACAGATCCATGCTCTCGTCCAAGACGGCTGCATGGCGCTGCTCTGCCATGCGACGCAGGCCCTCCTGCTCATCCACGGCAACCGACGGTCCCGGCGTTTTCCCACCGCTGACAATCCCGTTCCCTCTTCCAACATCACCTTCGATCCTCCTCACCGCACCTTTTGCGGCGTTGCCAGCATCCACGTCCTCGTCGGCCAGTTCATCGCCAATAACAGCTTCGTCTCTCATCTTAAGATCAATTTCATCCTCAAAGATATTGTCCCAGCTCGGGCTGTCGGCTGCTTTTTCAATCTCGTCTTCCAGTTGATTAGAGACAGACTTGGAGATGCTGGGAACTGGGGGGGCCTGTGGCTGTTGTTCATCTACCTCCATTCCGATGTCATACAAATCGTCGCAAGGGTCCTCATCCATCATCATGACATCGTCACAATCAATGACATCACCACAAACGATGACATCACCACAATCGATGACATCATCATCGTCATCATCATCATTTTCATCCACGTCCAGGTCAAAGTTGACCTGGATGAAGGGTCGATGCGGCTCCTCTTCTTCGCTCACCACCTGTTCAGGGGAAGGAGGAAGTGATGTCGCAGTTGGGGAGTCAGGTGACCCCGCGTCGAACATGTCCTCCTCTATGTCAAAGTCAAAGGGTAAGGGCGGCGGAGACCTGGACAGCAACTCTGCCACGTTGGCCAGTATAACCCTTAGACTCTCCGATGTCTGTAGCTCTGGGAGGGATTTGTGAGAGGAGGACACCACAGGAACCCCTTTGGGAAGGTAAAACATGGCCTGGAGTTCAATGTCTTCCTCCAGACCAAGGTCATCGTCGCAGTCACCGACGGTGGGTAGTGGATCGCCCACAAGACCCTTGAGGGGCAAGGGATTCTCTGAACTGATGTCATCCTTGGGTTCATCACTTGTCTCTCGGGTTGTGTCGGGGTCATGGTTCAACTGTTCAACTTCATCGCGGAAGCCCACGAAAGCTGGGTCGCTTTCCACAGGAGGCTTGTCCCTGATGGTGGCCGACGGCAGGATGGACCTCATCCCTCCCAACTTGTCTCGCTCCCTCTCCTTCTCGTCTCTTCTCTCTGGTTCACTCATAGCCCGGCTGGAGCTCTTGCTTTTGCAGGTCTTGGTGGTCTTCTTCGTGGGTCTCTTGGCAGGTTTGTCCGCCTGTCCATCCACAAGGAGTCCGACGACGTCGGCCTTGCGGAGGTGAGGGAGAAGCTCCTTTTCGTAACTGCATTCCCCCTACATAAGACATGTTAACACACGGATGCATTATGCATATAATTAAACACACATGCCTATATACACATTGGCAAATCACACAACAGGAGTCTGGGGGGCAGGATAGTGTAGTGGCTACGGTGCTCGAGTCCCATCCAACAGGCACTGGGTTTGATCCCCAATGTCTACATGCTTGAGCAAGATGCCTAAGCCCTACCTGCTCCATAAATTACCCGTAAGTCGCTTTGGCCGAAGTATCTGCTAGTTAAATGAGTATAATTGTAAATTACTGAGCCTACAAAGCATGAGCCACCACCTTTATAGTAAACTAGTACACTATTAGTACATCAGTTCATCAATGCTGTGTCCCAGACTTTCTGCACACGAGACCAATGAACTATGAGCAGGTTCTGAGCAATGGGATGAAAGGGAACACTATCGAGGAAGGGTCAGGGTGAACAGAGGACCTTGCAAAGGAGATGCAGGCGCTTGCATTGACTATTCAGAGACAGACAGAGAGAGAGAGAGACAGGAGACAGACACAGAGAGACAGATAGACAGAGAGAGACAGAGGCAGAAACAGACAGAGAGACAGAGAGACAGAGAGACAGAAACAGAGAGAGAGACAGAAACAGAGGCAGAAAGACATAGAGAGAGACAGACAGACAGACAGACAGAGAGAGAGAGAGAGAGAGACAGCGAGAGACAAAGAGCGAGAAAGGAAGATACTAGATTAGAGACCACGGTTGTTTGTGTACCTGCCCCAATAAGCCACAATAAATGCATCACTCATTTGAATGATACACATAACATACAATTTCCTATTGTTAGTGCACCAAAGGGTATAACTTGTCCTCATTTTCTCTCCTCTTTTCCAAAGCAAATATAGATACTCTAGTAAAATAAACAAATATGTTTATTAGCTCATGAATCCTATTGGAAATACGATACATTTGTTCAGCTGTATTGTGTTCACTCATCCACCCAACGTGCTCCAGTAGAGATGTAGGTCATCGTCGCCTGGCCTAATTTCCCACTTCCTGGCCTTACGTAAGAGTGCCAAGAACGGTTGTATAACCATGGAGACGAGGCCTGCTTGACCCTTGTCTCCCAATCATAACGGGAACCAGAACGGAGAGGCTTAGTGACACAACATATGTCAAGAAAAAAAAGAACCAAAAAAGAACCAAAAAAATGTAAGCAACTGAAGATGGTACAGAGGTTTGTGTAGGTACAAAAGTTCACACCGCTGTGCGTGTCAGACGTGCTCTCAGACGTTGTTTGCGTGGTTAGGGTTGGAGACGACGTGGATAGAGGGCCTCTGGAAATGTAGGCCAGGCAAGTAAGCTCTGGCTAGCTTCAAACGAGCACGGTGTCTGAATCAACAAGAGGACGGTGTCCAGTACAGGTTCATGACCCTGAACAGAGGCTTGTGAATACACTACTGAATAGTATTCTGCAGTGTGTACAGTGCAGTATGCGTTTCCATACTCAACAAAAGCAAAAAAGGCAAAGGAACACTTGATGAGCATTGAGGAAACTCGAGCTCTGCGACTTGAATCCTGCAACGTTTACTGCTAACAGTCAGGGTTAGGGTTAGGGTTAGGTGGATACCGATACTAAATTATGAGATACGAGTGTATCAGTAAGGTTTGGAGAGAGAACGAAGCACAGTAGTGTGGCTACATTTGAATTTG
>OMKP01010428.1:1564-12475 GCA_900302375.1 Bathygadus melanobranchus
AAGAGGAAAAGTCCAAAAGAAAGCAGAAGGAAAGAGTACTAACCGCAGCTCCCCCTTTATTTTTTTTTAGTTTTTTTGTGTACGACGTCTACAGTCAAAGGAAAAGAAACGACACGACAGAGACCCAAAACTAAGAGACAATTAGAATGATATCTACCGAACAATGGAGTTTGTTTACCATAGCGTGTCCAATGCCTGAGTGCTTTGTGGAAAAGGGGGAAGAAAGGAAATTAAAAAACTGTGAGCAGAATAACGACCGACCAAAAATATACGACACGGTTCACTGTCGTTAGTACATTGTTAAAAAAGCCCAAATAAAACGACACCGGTTAGTAGAATGGCACATTCCATGAGTGACGTGTTAGTTAGTTTCCGAAGCATGTTAGTAACAGAGAGAAATAAAGGGCAAAATAATTTTAACAAGAGACAAACAAACCAAAAAGAACCAAAAATAACACAAGCCTTAAGAGAACTAAATAGAATGCTCTAGAAAATTGACAGCGGAAGCTTAACCGGCGACGGCCCCTTAAATATTCACAGCTGTGTTTGTACTCGCACCAGGTCGGGTACATGACGACAGCGAGACTGTTGTCGCGGCAGCCAACGCGACACCCGCCCACATCCCTGATACAGGGACGCAACAGACAGACATCCAGTGGCCCCGTGTGAGAGTATGACCCTTTGTACCCAAACTCCCAGGTTCACTGTCATCTATTTCCAAAGACGTGTCGTTCTGTCGATATAATATCTTTCGGATTATTGCCTGCATCATACGATATTCACGTTATTCTGGAAGTTGTCAGAAATAGGTATTCGTTATTTGGGAATTTGAAACCAATCCGGCAGCGTCTAAATGGGCCCAGCTTTCCCTTAATGGTCGTATTGATGGGCTTTGGGATCATGTTTATTACGACGAGAGAAGCAGAGATCCTGATACAAAATTAAGAGGACGGGTATTCTATTCCTAGAAGCATGCGCTCGCTACGCGTTCTTTGGTTTAACACAGTTGAAGTATCATAATTTCATGTCGTTATCTTTTTAATTATGCGAGTGAGGCCACATTATGGGATTTTGATGAAGGTAAAAATCTAAATGGTTTCCCGTCCATATGAGCAGGAATGAAAAGATACTTATTTAGTTACTTACTTACTATAAAAACCTTTTAAATCCAAATAGCTATTAACTAGATAATAGAATATTCTTTGTTTGTAGTGTTATATTAGTAGTGGCATACGACTAATATAACTAATCTGTACCTCCTCTGCTGCAAGTATTGACGGCTTGAAATGATTGCATTATTTAGTTGCCTCAGGAAATTCTGATTACTCTACCAGAATGAGAGTCTTCATCACGACATTTGCATGCACAATCTGAATTCATAAACGTATTTATATAACCACCAATCCATTAATAAATGTCATGATTCCAGAGACAAACAATGAGTCCTGCAATGTATTCTAAACATTGCGATAACCAAGCCTGCCCCCGCCCTCCACAGATAGCCTAGCCTCCTCGGTTGTCTAGGTTACCGCTCCGCCTCCGCCGATGAAGTCATCGAACCGACGAGATGCGACCGACTACACGACGTCGATTGGGCGCGATCGGGGCGGTTCGATTGATTCTGTTCCGACTCGTGAGCTCAGTACTGTTACCTGACGTAGATTCCGCGTCACTTTGACATCATGCCAATCATTGTCATTAAATTTCCCATTGACCGGCTCCACCAGAGCTTCGAACGCTCCGGACCCCAAATTAATGACGAGCGAGACGGCGCCGTTCTTCAGCGCCAGGTTGACGTAGTCTGCGGATTTGCCCGTGTGCAGCATCAGTCCGTTCCTCTGCAGGGTCTTAAAGGAAAGCGTGATTTCGTCGCTGCTGCTTTGAATCGGGTTCAAGGACAGGTCGTAGCAGAAGAACTCGGATCCTTTGAAGGTGGCGACGTACTCCTCCTTTCCTGCGGAGAGACGGAGGACGAGATAAACGCACACGCCGTTAATGTCGTCGTGGCGCCGGCCGTCGACTTTGACCGACAGTCACATGTACATCAGACGAACGTCACAAGAGCCGGACGGAGGAACGGATGTGTGCGGTGGAATGGATTCCATGCGCCTGCACCCTACCTGCAGGAATCAGACACACTTACCTTACCTGCTGGCTGGAGAACATGGGTGCTGAGGCCCGTTTTTTGCCTATGTTGCTAATAGTCCTCATTTTGGTAATGCTGCTTATGTTGCTAATATTGCTAGTGGTGCTGATGTTGCCAATATCAATAATGTTGCTCGTGTTGCTAATAATGCTAGAGGTGCTAATGTTGCCAATATTGCTAATGTTGCTAGTGTTGCTAATAGTCCTCATTTTGCTAATGCTGCTTATGTTGCTAATATTGAGAGTGGTGCTGATGTTGCCAATATCAATAATGTTGCTAGTGTTGCCCATAATGCTAGAGGTGCTAATGTTGCCAATATTGCTAATGTTGCTAGTGTTGCTAATATTCCTCATTTTGCTAATGCTGCTTATGTTGCTAATATTGCTAGTGGTGCTGATGTTGCTAATGTTGCTAGTGTTGCTAATATTCCTCATTTTGCTAATGCTGCTTATGTTGCTAATATTGCTAGTGGTGCTGATGTTGCTAATATCAATACTGTTGCTAGTGTTGCTAATAATGCTAGAGGTGCTAATGTTGCCAATATTGCTGATATTGCTAATGTTGCTAATGTGGCTAGTGTTGCTGGTGGTGCTAATGTTACTCATATTGCTAATGTTGCTAGTGGTGCTAGCATTGCTAACGTTGTTAATATTGCTAGTGCTAATGTTGCTGGTGATCTCTCTGATCCCTACCCTCCATAGCTGCAGCTCACAGCTTTACCTGCGCCTCCCACAGCACTGTGGGAGGAGAGTGGTGCTGTGGGCAGGTCCAGGTACTCCTCGGCTGGCACTTAACAGGTCTAAAAAAACTACACTTACACCCCTGGGATGCAAATACAAAAAATCAATCGTCTCATTTTTGGACGGGTATTGCTACACCTCCCTGTCGGTGATCGTACCGCATCCTCAGGCTCACTGTGATTGGCCGACGGCTGTGTTTATGTTTCCGTTGCCCCTACGTAAACGCAGGAGGGGAAGCCAACGGAGTTGTAAAAGGGCTCCCCGCTTGCAGCTCTATAAATCTCCTTCCAACATAATTGACGTTTCCCTTATCGCCCGCTATTGTAAACCTGCTCGCATGCAAACGAGAGCCTAAATTGTGTAATGGAGGCGAGCCCCGTTTTTTTTCCTCTGGACTTCCTTTGTGTTTACCGAGCTTCCTCTCTATTAACCTCAGAGGATCCGGGCGTTCGTGCAGAGAGGCAAATTGCAGCTCTGACATGAATATTCACATATTCATCAAGGCTCTGCCCCCTTCCATAAAAGAGACTCTCAATTAAGTCAGCTGCGTATTTTCAAGCCAACAAAAGTGAGCACATCGGCCATTTCCTGTGGCCATAAAAGCGCATTTTAGATTTGACAGGGCTAGATAACAGGAAAAGCCGAGGGGAAATCCCTGGCGCTGAACGAGTAGATGGGATTGCGTTCTTGCGCGCTAAGAAGAGAACAAAAAACAAACAAAAACAAAGCAAAGCAAGTGGGCGACAAAATCAAGAACCAATTAGAACCGTGGCTTGAACAGGGTGAGACAGATAACAAGCCGCTCAAATCAGCAGCATGAAACAAGCCGCCCCCCAAAACAACAGCAACGGACTGAAGCGCTCAATTACCACGCACAAGGAACACCCCAGGTTTATATATACTTGACAAAACACCCACCAAGGCGCACACACGCGCACGCACACACACACACACACACACACACACACACACACACTAGACTAGACTAGCACCCCGGCGTGGATACAGTCAGGCAGGTAATAAAAAAGGGGGTGCTGTCTACAACAATTTGTCACCTCATCGATTCCCTCTTAAAGGCACTATACTGCGCCTTGGAGAAAACTACCTGGGGTCGTAATTGAAGTTGACTGGCTCGGCCCACTCTTTCGTCATTCCCTCAAAGTCGGTGCCCCCCATCAGTGGAAACAAGGAGCCCTATTTTCTCCTAACTAAATCCCCTCCGCACGCGCATGCGCGCACACACACACACGCACACGCACACACGCGCGCACGCACAGAGCCGAGGCCCGACATTGTGGACCACATATCAAATGGACTGTGTGGTAATTCTTATCATTTATTTGCTCATGCAGTCTTTCTTTCATTCTCTCGCTCACTCTGGCTCTATACCTTTCCTTCTTACACTCGCGCTCTCCATCCCCACCTCCATCTCTCCATATAACCCTTTGCAACACGCATACAAATATATGCTTTGGTGTTGGCAATGTCCAACAGTACACGTTAATCATTCAGCAAAAGTCAGCAAAATAACAACCAGAAACGTCGTGATATGAGATCGATGTGAACTACTAAGTTGCTGTTAAGCATCCACAGCCTTGTTTTTGTAGAATTGTAGTTGTCTCGCGTATTTGCATGTGTACCAGCTATATCTCTGGACTAACATATTCTACAGTCCATCAGACCGTGACAAGCTCCTGACATCTCCTCTGCCTTTGAGTCACAAAGCTCATTGCAGGCACTGATAAGATCAGTCTAGCTCGCCGTCAGACAGCGATAGAAAGCACAGAAAATAAGCATAGTTAAAAGTCTCACTCCCAGCCACCGGTCACGGACAGGCTGGCAAGGTTAAATCTTGTCACAAAATGTACTCCTCCACCCGTCCAGAGAGCCAGGAATACGACTTCTGTCTGTTCAGGTTCATCCAATTAACACCAGCATGCCTCTAGGCTAGACACAACACATTTCCACCTCCTAGATGAGGTGCCAAAGTAAATAACCATACGGTAACCGTAGTCCTTTCCCATCCTAATCTTTTAATTAGGACGAATATTTAAGAAAGAACAATTGTTCATCAGTGGCACAGCAATTGAAAATGTCCTAATTGAATGTTTGGCTCAGAGCAGGATCCTAAGATGACTTCATACTGAAAAGCAATTGCACATTAGGTCATCGAATATCCAAAACACAAGGAAATACTGAACCTGCCCTTGCTTATCTGCACATATGAAGAAAAACAAGAATGAATGAATGAAGTAATAACTAAAGAGATGTAGCCACAAGTCTTGTGCAACCCATCCACTCAAGTATGTTAAGTCTATCCAACCCTACTCTGGGTATGAACGAAGGAGAGACACTCGATAGAACACCAGTCCACTCAAGGAAAAATCAAATATGCAGTAAGCTGCAAGTCCTGGGGGACAGAACCAGAGCAAACACAGGCAAAATATTCCAGCTCCCCGTGGATGAGACCTGATCAAACTCAGCTCTCTGGAGCTACTAGGTGACAATTGGCTATTTAAGGTACTTGGGTGCTGCCCTGTATGAAACATTTCCAAGGGTTGCGTACACAGCATGCACAAACAGTACTGCTGGAGCAGGTACCAACACAAAGTCGCTTGATAAGTCACTTTGCTCTGACATTAATCTGGCATCTAGCCCTCGCCTTCAGATTTTTTTGAATGAGCCCTCACCCAAGAGAACAGACTCTCCTTGCCTGTCAAAGCCTGACAAAAAGTCAGACTGGCGCTCTTTTAAACTCGCCTCAGCAAGGCTTCGCCAAAATGAAAATGACAGTAAAGCCTCTATTCTAATGACATTATTGTTCTCACATGATTTTTATGCATATAAAGATATATACAGTTGAGGGAATACTAGCGCCATTTCCAGCAAATAATTCAACATTTGTCCTTTTTACCGGAAAAAAACAAAGGCACCTGGTTTCCCTTGGAATACTTTTATCACCGCTCGGTGTCTATCTACCTACACTCCTGAGGCTACTGAAACCCCCCATTTGCCTTAGTAAGAAACTAGACTAGAGGAAAAAATGGAGTTTGTTTTGCCAGTTTGACTCCTCCAGGTTCATAGGGAGTTCACAGCGCTGCAAATGAAGGCGAGAACACCCAAAAAGCAGCTATTTTGCATTTTTAAACAATGTGTGTGCTGGAATTGAGTTTGACACGACCAGCATGCAGCAGTGAGACCAATATGGGTTTTTTTGTATTCACAATGCAATGTCAAAGTGACATTGCACTTCACCCTGTTCCAGCTTCCACTCGCTTTCAACCCACAATGAATGACAGCCTATTAAAGTGATAGCAAGGTTCGTGTCATGAAGCCTGCCTAAGCCTCTTACCCCGTGATAGAAGGGAGCTCTCCTAAAGTAGCCTGCATACAAAAAATGAGAATCTCAGCCTTCAACATTTTTTAATTGAAAAACAGAGAAGGACACCGGTTTCCATGAGTGTTCATGTGGATTCCCGACCTCAATATATACAAACGCACGAATAAAGTTTGTGTGACTGCATGTCACCAAAAACAGCCAGTGACCCTGCAGTTAAAGCCTACGTTTCAAACATGTTCATCTCAGTCGCGATGACAGCACTGTTAATGAGCGAGTAAAAAGAAAGATAACTTCTGTTCTGTTGCGTCCAATCAAGGCTTCCCTGGCATACGTGTAAATGCAAGCTTTCTGGCACATTGCGTTACTGTCGGAAGCCTAGTGCCGTTGCTGGCTTAGCAAACAGTGTAATTTGGATTCACAGCGTGTGGGACGCCTTGCTGGGCTGAGATAGACCTCCCTCCACTGGTGTCAGTCCACAGAGACGCGTGTCTGGTGGCAGCAAATGTACTCATAATTGCCTTCCCTCTGCTCAACTTGTCATTACGGTCGGAGGGGGAGGCGTCAAACAGACACTTGTTAGAAAAAAGGGGGATGATATTCGGTTAGCTGACATCCATCGGCATTCGCGACGCACAGTCTGAACACACAGCGCGGTTTGGTTTGTGCGTTTCGTATGCTGATGTTGTTATGCCGATATCTGAGCGAAACTGTGTATGCTAATTAGGCTTAGTCGTAGCCGGTTGTTGTCTTGGGGGGGATATACTCGTACGTTGTTTTGTTCTAATAGATTTCAGACTGGAGTATTTGTAAAATCATGTATTCATACAATACCAAGGGATTTCATGATCAATGTCCAAAGCGTCTACACTAACTTAGCTACATGTAAATATATACACAAACAAACAGGAATAATAATTGTGTGCTTACAATAGCGCTGATATCTTTGAATCACCTTCAATTGAAATACTTTCTTAAATATAAATATTAGGCCAAGGGCAACATGTTTTCCATGAAATGAACAGTGGCAGTGAAAGGTTTATGTCTGAGCCACAGATATAAAGGACTTACCAATGCCATTTCCATTCTATTAAATCTGAGACAATAATCGATTTGTAGGCCATTCTGGTTACCATCTTCCTTCCACGACACTAGAGTCGGTCCCAAATCGAATTCAGTCAATTATTTTGCATCAGTAGTTTTTAAGTCCTTGGGGAACTTCCTGTTATTTTGCGGGTCAGATTCAGAGCATAAATTGTCATGGTCAGAACTGGATTTACTCTGATCTTTGTAACAGGAAATGAACATTCAGTATTTCTATGAATCCTAACTGAAGACATCTGGCTAACTTGGAACAGTGACTGGAACGGGGCCCAGGTTCATAATTCCCCAGAAACTTGGAATGGAAAGTAACCCCAATTACTGGAAGCTGCAGTTTGGAATGCTGGCATGGCTCATCCAAACTTCAAACTCTCTCCCTGGCGTGACAAGATGATAATCCAGCTGCTACAAGACTGCATTACTATCTGCTACCTAACTGTTGATGTATGTCTGGAAACCGCACTCTTAAGTGATTCCTATCATGCCTGCACAGTTATGCTGTGAATCATTCAGTAAATGTACGGAGATTGTCACGCACCATGCACAGCGACAACTAAAGCGTATACCAAAATAAGAAGAACAAAAAAAGTAATACTCTTTCAAAGGAGATGCTTTGTTTTTATTTTTGTGTTTTCCAACTCTATATGAACATAGTATTTCTACGTATGTCTAAGAGTCTAATACTGTGGACAAACTAAACTACTATTAAAAAACGTTTTAATAGTAGTCTTTTTAAAACTTAAAAAATTGTGAGACAACACACACATAACGACATGTAACGGTAAATCTTAGCCCGTTTGTGCCTGTGCTGTGTGGAGATGTGGACGCTTTGGAACGCTCTGGACAAAACAGGCTTGTATATTAAAAAAAACAAACTCGCCAAAATCAGGACGAACACCATGACCCCTAAACAATTTCATTTCCAAACATGACATGCAGGGTTGTACCCCACAGGAGAAACAGGCTATTCCTGGAGATGTTATAATTCCTGGAGTTATAGTTATATAATAGACAAAGTTTTCCAGTATATCGGAAGACTTCTGAGCGTCTGTCCTGACCAGGCCCTGTCCAGGTTTTACCCCCAATTGTCAGTAGGGGCCAAATCGGGTCTAAATCCCAGATTATCCTGTAGTTTGTACACAAGATACTTTAATTATTGGTGTGGATTTATGAGCTCCAGGATAGAGCAGGGAGCAGTATAATTCAAATATATTCCTGAGATAACAACACGGCAGTGTAGTAGTGTTGGTAGGTGTGATGTTAATGAGTGTTTTTGGCTGCTTTGCACAGCATGCTAACTTTTCTCGGAGGGAAAAAAACATCTCATAAAGCAAAAATTAAGGACTTCAGGACAGTGGGCTACAACAGCCTTAATACAATGGAGTGTCTAAACACACACATGCACACACACACACACACACACACACACACGCACACGCATGCTGTATACACACGGTTAGTCGGCTAGAAAAAGAAAAAGTAATCATTCTTTACCCAAGCCCTGGAGCTTGAACAGTACCACGAGACCCCAGAGATAGCTTAATCTAACTAGGCATCTGGAAGAAGAGAGAAAAAAAAAAAAGCCCAAGAAATAAACATAAAGAACTACAAACACCAACAGTCAGGCTCGTATGTGTGCACCGGCCGGCGCCAGGACAGAACAACGGACAACAAATCAAAGAGACGCACGTACCAACGCACTTACAGCTGCGCAGCTCTCAGTCCATTACAGAATCACAACAGAATTACAGTGGAGAGAGAGTGTAATGTGCTGAATGCTAAGCTGGAAGAAGAAAAACCCAGAGGCACGCATGCATAATCCACCGGGCGGCTAGTTACGGCCCGGTTCATTTCTATGCGGTAAATCCGGAGGATAACGGTGTAAGCCTCGAGGTGATGGGGGAGATCAATGTCCTCGTCCGAGGGAGAAAGAAAATAAAAAGAAGCGGCAGTTTGGATATTAATGTTTTGTTGCAACTTAATTTGCACATTAATTTACACGCGAAGCCCCGTGGAGTCCCGGGGACTTATCTTGTTCATGGAATCTGCCGTCCGTCGAGACGTCGCAGCGCAGACGTAGACCAGGAGCGGGACGCGGGGTTTCGGCGATCATTCCAAAGGTCACTCAGGGTTTTTGTTCTTCTTCTTTTCGCTTGTCGCCGGAGCTGTCGTGGACGTTGTTAGGGTTTGACAGTGGTGTATCAGGAGCCGTCTGCATGGTTCCTACGTTGAACAACCAGCTGTAAATCTCACGAGCACTTGGTATTTTAATTAGGACTAATATGATAAAGAATGTCCCTCAATAGCACGGCAAACGAGAACCATGAAGGAAGCATGAAGACGCCACAATATATCCAGGCGCAGAGCCCTTGGCTACTCTTGATGAGTCCAAATTAAGGAGGCCTTTTGTTTCAAAGCGACTCACACTCTCTCTCTCTCTCTCTCTCTCTCCCTCTCTCTCTCTCTCTCTAGCTTGCTCTCTCTCCTGGCAGATACAATGCGGCTCTCCCGTACTTAGGATCCCACACACGATGCGGCCCTACCTTCGGAGGAGAACAGAGTCAAGTGGCCCTGCAGCGTGCTACTCCTGGATAACTCATTGATTGAGCACGAGAGCTAATTACATGGGTAGAGTGTCTTGCGATGCTTTCTGTGCCTTTCGGCTCCTTTTGTATTCCAAAGACCCAACTCCCAGAGCACCAATGCCAAATGAGCAAAGCCTAAAACCCTAGGAAAGCACAACACATGCACAGACACCATCCCCGATCCTTCAGTTACCTAGACAATGTCTTCATCAGCCTTAGAGCTAAGCACAAAGAAAAGGTATCTTCATTCACATCTTATGCATTGATGAGGGGAACATCCTATGAACATGCCTTAACGACGCCACTGACATTTTATCTGCAAGACTGAAACTTATATAAATGTACTGTTATCACATGTTGTTTATCAGAAAAAACATAATCAGAAAACAGCATATGTTCATTCATTAAATTGGAAAGACGCAAATGTTTGAGGGATGAGCAGCTTTCTGGCAGACTCAAGTCTTCCCACAGAGATGTACTATTGCATCACGTGTGCCCATTTCATCACAGGCAAACCTAATGAAACCATACAACGTGGGATTTGAACACCATGTGGGACGCTCTTTAAGTGTTTATAGCCAAAGATGTGTACAGTAAACCTGAAGCAAACCTGAGGGGGAACTGAGATGTACCCTTGGACCGCGTATTAAAAACACAACATCACTGACGGACTTTGCATTTCATACAACATGTGCGTCCACAAGCCATAGCATATCCTCAGAAACAATCTTTACTTGAGTATTTACATGGAAAAATAACCACTTTAGGTCTTTTCAGTTCCACAGTCAAGCCGGTATGATCCGATCATTCACGCTGTCTACGGTGCGCACACTAAGACACTCGGTGAAATGGCCCACCTGTCAGAACCAGCTCTGTCAGGTGCAATGAGTTGAGGCTGAACTAAACGCATCCTGAATCCAAAAGAACATTGTCTCTGCATGTCATGTCATGTCATCTCTCTCTCTCTCTCTCTCTCTCTCTCTCTCAATCTCAAATAAATCC